>VZTA01022567.1:16533-30991 GCA_013398855.1 Mohoua ochrocephala | reverse complement strand
GACCCGGGCGGGCACGGCGAGCGCTGCCTGCCGGCATTCGCGGCCGTGTTTTGAGCGCATTTTTAACATAAGCCGACAATTAGCCCATCAATGCTCGCGGCTTGATGGGAAAAAAAACGAGATGTAGATGCTATGCTGATGAGTTGCAGATACATAAGGATTGCCTTCTTGTGACAAGAGATTAGATAACATCCACTGATCTACACTTGGAGGAAATTATTTTCTTCCCTGTGGAAGCAAAGGTACTCATAAAATATTTAAGTACTTTGAAAGAATAAAGCCTGTTCTAGCGCTGCGATGATCATCTTTTCTCCTTTGGAATGCCATTCAAGGCATTGTGACAGCGTTCTTGGCCCTGGGCTTGCGTCTGTAAAATGATATGTGGGATGGGACAGTTTTTGTAAACTGAACGGAGACATGATTAAATATGCTGTGATTTCCTATGATTAATTTCCTCTGGAAATTACTTTATGTCCAGATGCTGAGAAGTCTGTCTTGCTGAACTCTGCTGATATGGAAGCTCCTCAACTTTAAGTTTTATTTAACGGAGAAAAAGTCAGATATGAACACTGCAAAGAATCTCCCTTCACTCTTTGATTATCACTTTTTTAAACACTTTGTCACTTTCGTGTAAATATTCTGTTGGCTTTTTTTTTCCTTTGTCTGATGGAGGTCAGGAAGGCTGGCTGAACAGAGAGTGGTGCAGCTGCGGATACAAAGAATTTTGTCAAAATCTCAAGAATCTAGAAGTTATTTGTAATGGATCAAATAAAAATGCTTTCTTTAATTCTTTTGAAGAGAAACCTTCTAAGTTGTTACCAAACTTTGGCATGACAGTGCATTGTTTGGGGAGTGGTTTTGACATGTGGCTATTCCCCATATCTAATCTGACTTTGAAAAAAACAATGGGTTCTTCCTAGGTTGTGTTTCATGTGCTGTAATGGACTTGACAGGCAAAATTTCTTCAAAATTCTGGTGATAACGTAGAAGCCAGAAAAGATCCAGGCTATGGAAATGAACTGGAAAAGTCTATGCTTGGTTGGAGGTGAGAGCTTGGAAGCTTCCTCAAATGCCTGGAATGAAACCCAAGGCATGAGGAGTTGCAGAAATGGATTTTGCAGTACCATTTCCAGTTCTTGCAATTGCAGGGAGAAGGTATTCGATGTATATTGATATCATAGTATCGCCTTGATTCTCCTAACAGGACAGTGTCCATGTTGGCACTGCTTTTCTTAGCTTTGCAGGCAGAATGGCATTGAGATACAGCAGATACAACATATACAACTTTCTTTAGCTAGAAAGCAAAGAAAAGCTGTGAAATTCTGGGTTTTTTTCTTTAGAAAATTCTGAACTGGGGAGTCAGATATGGAATACATGCAGATAGAAGGTTTTCTACAAGTAAATTCTGTCAGCTCCTAGCACTTGTGAGATTGTAAAAGGACACAATGGCACCTCCCCCTCTTTGAAGGATCTACTACATAATGAAGTAAAAATTGATTCTGTTGTGACAAAGAGACTGCAATTTGAGAAAAGGAAGTTGTTTGTGACTGAGGGATGGCGTTTCGAGTCTGCTAGCTGGGAGCTGGGGTTAGATGTGTGTGTCTCCTCTAAGGTGCACATCCTCACCGCGCTGATTGAGCCCGTGGGGGCCTCTCATTGTGTGTTGGGTTTGTGATGCTCTCACCGAACGCCTGCACGTCTTCCGTTCTGGTATTGATCCTTGAGTGTCCACACATTTGTGAGGGACTGGTCTACTGACAGCAGCTTCCTTGGGTGCACAATGCTCATGTTTCCCTGGATCACAGTCCAGCTAGGGCGTTGAATGGGGCAGGACGGTGTGTGATTAGGTGACTGAAACTGTAACAGTGTAATAATGCATGCAAATAAGGGTGGGAAGAGAGTTGTTTAAATGACTTCATGTATGTCTGTTGTACAGTTATGCGTGCATAAAAATATTAAAAAATACTAAAATAAATTGCAAATGCCTAGTTCTGTCTTGTGGTTTAGTTTCTCTGACTCTACCGCCAAAAAGCTGGGAGGCTGTTTTTAATCTACAGGTGCATTTGTAGGTAGAATGGTCTTTTTAGTTAAAATTGTGTTTGACCTTCAAAAAACCCTTATATTTTAAATTAGTATGTATCATTTTTTACCATATATTATGTCAAAACTAGCTTGTCCTAGAGGTTTCAGATAAAAGCCACAATTATATTTTGGTAAATTTTTAACATAATTAGATTGCAGGTGGGGAGATCTGTGTTTGGGAATGTTCTCAGTGCTGCATCACTGAAATTGAAGTGTCTCCTGCCGGCTCTTAGATTGTGGGTGAGAAGTAAGGGAGTGGGTGGATATTAAAGAGGCTGACTAGTCGTTTTTGTATCTTACTGCCTCTGCGTGAAGTATTCCCAGTTACTCCCTCTTCTTTGGGTTTGGTACAGCATGGCTGCAGTGCTTTGTTGCAGTGACTCTGGTAGTTTTCGAAGTACACGAGAAGTTAATTCACTCCACTAACCCAGGAGAACACTATTTCTTTTCTTTTTGTTTTGCTCTTTTTTTTTCCCTTCCTCCCTTGGATTAGCAAATTGAATTATCTTATTGTGTGGCCAGATGAGTGCCAGAGCAAGTACACAGAACGGGGACGGCAGTGTCAAGCCAGGAAGAGGGGAATACTCATTTTTCCAGTAGCAGAGATACATTTAATCTACTTTACTGTCCTATATGGCTGTGCCCTGCACCACTGCGGGCTACTGCGGTCAGAGAGGAGATGGGTTGTGTATAAATACAAGAAATCAAAAAATTGAGATACTGGGTTTGTTCTGTTAGTCTTTATTTGAGGTCTTTGATATGTAAAATGTCCACGGCCACAGACCGGACATTCAGAACCTATCACTGCAAGAAAAAAATGTTTCTCTGGAAAGTAAATGTGAAAGGAAGGAGGACAAGTAGTTCTGTTAAGCATTGTGGCCTTTGTACTAGGACAAGCAGGATTTTTGTTCCAGGCTAATGTTGGTATCTTCTCCTTTATGGAATTTAAGGATGTAAATTTTCAATTATTTCCATAGTTTTCTCTCTCCTATTTACTAGTTTTGAAGTGTGTAGGTTTTGTGAATTGTAGGACGGTGCTAGTAAGTAGGGGTTTAGAGAAATGGTGGGTTTTAAAATTCAAAGCAGAGATTAAAATGTAGTTTTTCTTTTTATTCCCTGAATAGAATGTGATAAATTTTTCACATGTGAGCCCAGCAAATTTGTCAGCTTTGTTTCTCCTTCTCTTTTTCTCCTCTTGAGAAATTGTTACTGAAAAAACAGACTTTTCCTTAGCTAGGTGCTTTTCAGAGCTTCAGCATCCTCCACTGGTGGGTCTCAGTGGGCTGATTCGGATGCAACAACTGCAGCCCTCTTCCTGTCTAGCTTCATTGGTTGGTTCTGCTGCTTTTATTGCAAGGTTTGGTGTTCTTGTAATAGGGTCCTCTGTTTTCTTGTTTCGATTCTTTTGAACTAAAATGTTTTATATTCTGATCTAGTCAGTGAAACTTAAGAGGGTATTGTTCTTGACAAATAGCTAAATCTTCCGAAGTCTGTGTGGTGCATTTTCCAGATCTCATTTTGTACTTCATTCCAAATAAAATTCTGGTTCTGCTCATTTTGTTTCTTTCCAGGAAGAACTGCAATTATTGAGCTTTTCAGAGACAAAATAACAGAAGTGGTGCCACTCCCTGGCATTTCCAAGATGTTTCTTTGTGCGTGGGGTATTTAGTTAGTCTTCAGCTGTGGTATATGAAAAACTTGTAATCAATCCATTAGCAAGTCATTATGGTCTGAAAGTAGTAATACACTCAATGCATTAAATCAGATGTACTTGCAACTTTTCCCTCAAAATTACATGCCCAAATAATTTTGTTGATGATCTTTCTATTCATTTGCAAATATTTGGCCATCTAAATATGCATTCTAGTCTGTGTTCAAAACCAAAGCCTTTTCAGTTTTCTCTTATTTGTCTTCTCGAAATGGATTGCATTTCAGAATTAGGAAGAAAAATGCAGGAAGTTAGAGTGTCATGGTACCTTTTCAGTTTTCTCATGAGCATACATTTTTCCTGCTTATATCAATCCTACCTTCTCTCCTCTCTACCCTGTGACCTAGCTGATTATTTAGTCCTGTGGAACTGTATCATCACAAGAATCTTGATGTCAGGAATTACTCTACTTAACTTCATATTTTAATTTAGTAAACAGAAAGTACTTAATGGGTAATATTGTAGTTTTACTTCTTATTTTTTTTCTTTGGAATTTTCCTAAAAATGGCCGCATAGATGGACCTCTGTTCTGACTTATACTCAGTATCTTTTCTCCAAGAATAGGTATAACCTGGTGCCAAGGCAGAGTTGAAAAAGATGCAAGCAATATTTGGTAGTTTCTGCTGAAGCATTGCTAGCCTCCCATTTATTTTCTGCTTCAAACTTTTGAGTCAAGTGTAGTTTCTATTAAGGATTGTTCTTTCCACTTGATCTTCATTTCTTCAACTGAATCTTGAAAAGGCAACTCAATAAAAATGGCCTAATTTTTTATTCATGTTCAGCTATAGATCAGCTTAATTAAATAATTAAAATCTTGAGTTTTTACAATTCTTTTTTTATTGCAAAAAAGCTGTCCCAGTTTTGTGAGATTAATGATGATTACTCTTCTGGTCATCCATCTCCTCTTTCTTTAAATGGTCATGTTTTCTTTCTATTGTACTTGGTTTCTAGAGGGGATAGGTAAAATGAGGGTGAAACCCTTCGTATAGGAATGACTTTTTGAGGTGAGTCACCAGTGAAAAACACAGCTTGAATTTTAGCTTTAAGTTGACTGTGAAACTAGCTAATACAAATATTTTTTTAATTTTAAGCAGAAATTATTCAGGAAGCCTTTGAGGAACCTCTGAGAACCCAGAACTTCTTGTTTATCTTTTGCATTAGCAGAGAGTTTTGACAAATGATGGCAACTTGTTGACATAAGAATTATGGAACCTGTACATTTTTTTCATGTTACAGATAATAGTGCCCTTGGTGGTCATTTTGTGTTTGTTTTACTATTACAGTTCTTGTTGATGAACATAATAAAAAGTCATTTTCAAAAGACCTTGTTTTTCTTCTAAATGTTGCTCAGTCATCGTGCTCCCATGGCCATTTAAACATCATGCTGATTATTTTATTGGGCCAGATTGGTGATAATTGGGTAGAGCCTTTATTTTGATGTAGTCATTGTAGACTTGAATCTTTAACAGCCTTAGTGAAATTAATTAGTTCTAAGTATGCCATAATTCCTGTTTGTTTAAATAAATGTTTTTAGTTCCAACTATTAGAATTTTGATCACAAATTCTGTAGCGTATTTTTAATTATTCAAATATTAATTAATCAGCTTTTAAATTCACCTTGTGATCTCTTTTTAGATAAGCTCCAGTCCTAATATATTACAAGGAATCCTATGCCTAACGCTTTGTTGCTGAGTGTTCTTCTGGGAGGTGCAATTGCATGCCCACTCTCAGTCTTACAGATACATATGACATAGCATATTAGAAAGAGGCATGAACTCATCAGAGTCTGAAATGAAGATTGGAAGCACATGGGTGTTTTTCATCTGAAAACAGATTCCTGATGTAGAGAATTGTCTCCAGTTGTTTTTATGGGGAGCTGCAGCAAGGCTTCTGATGAACATACTTTTTTTTGTTGATTTTTCTTCTTCTTCTGTAGATAGTACTGTGTGGCTTTGTTCTCTTCAGTTTTTGTCCTAGTTGGAGAACAGTGAGAAAGATAATGTTGGTGGCACAGAACTGGAATCAGTGAAAAGGAATAGTTGGATATAGTCAGTAGGAGTATTACGAAAAAGAATAAATATTTAAAAGAAAAACCCTACCCAAAACCAAAACAGAACTAGAAAAAAAACCCCACCAAGAATGAGCAGTGGAAAAATACATTCACACAAAAAAATATCAGGTTGAACTTAAGCTTAGACATAGATTGAGTCAATCACTTGAAGGCCCAGATATGTCACAAAATTTTTTAAATTCTTTTTTAAGTTCGGCAATAACAATATTTGAAATAAGGTAGCCATGGCAGAAAAAGTATCATTGTTTCTGTAATCAAAGTTTGCCACTTTGTGCTGAATCTTTATACCCTGTTTGTTTTGTTGGCTCTTTGTCTCATTCTGAATTTTAGTTTTGGCTTCCTGGAGCATGGGTAAGTTTCTGTGTGCTCCAGGTCTTAGTGCAGTTAATGGATCTTCAGGTGCTGCAGATGACTTCTGGGCATGGCAGGATCTATTTTTACACAGCAATACAAAGCCCAATATAATTCTGTTGCATTATATTATTTAGCTTGCTGTAGGAAGTTTATTGCCTGTCTTTAACCAATATTGTCTTTTTCTATTTTCTTGAAATGAATATTACTTTCTCCAGTATTTGCAACTTCTAGATGACATGCAATTGTCTTGCAAACTGGATGGGTATTTTTTCTACCATCCCTTAAACAAACACACCTTGCTTTTCTCCATGTTTCTGGCCTGATTGCATTTTCTTTAGCACACTTTATTAGCAAGTTCAGCTGTCAATGTTAAACGTGTTAGGTGTTGCTGTTAGGTGTTGCCTTGTTGAAGCTGCAAATAGCAACAGTCAACTTCCCCCTTAGGGCAGACTGATAATCCAGAGTCTGGTTTGTATTGAACTCTCGGAGGGTTGTCATTGCACGTGGATTGTTTCAAAATGCTGCCTGGTTACTTGCTTTGAGGAGGTCACCCTTTGTAACAGAACTAGGAACTAATTTATGTAACAATCACCTTTCAATACCTGCACATGGTTGAAGTGCTGTTAAAGGTTTTTTTTTTGTTCATCATGGCTTGAATTCTAGTTTGTTAAGAAGCGAGAAGTTTCTTTTTGCCAGAGTTTCTGATGTTGCTTTTGGTCTCAAATTTTACTTACCTCATTTATGTACCCCACACAATAACCATTTTCAGTTGATTTGGTTAATATGCCTGGGCATTTACTTAAATGTCTGACAAGATTAATTCCTTTTGATGTTGTCCGGACATCCTAAAGCATATAGTGAAGTCTTTTGAAATGTGGCAGTAAAAATAAAGGATGAACCATCAAGACATGAGCGTGAACCAGGAAGTCATGAGTCATTCCTCGTCCAGTTGAGGCAAATGGAACCCTTTAATTTAATAAAAAAGCATGAATACTATCAAACATACTACTATTTTTTTAGTATAGTTCATGAAGTTACTTTGAACAGTACTGTGGGACAAGACTAGTTTTAAGAGATTAAGATCCTTGAGTTCTAGGATTTTGTGAGTCTTTCCCTTGGTGCAGTTTCATTCCAAAACCAAGAAAATCATTATGCCTTGCTATTTTTATCTATTTATCTATGTGGTTTTTTGAGGGACAATGCCATTGACCTTCAAAAAAATTTATTCAGTAATATCCATGTATTGTTTTATTTATATAGTTATTTCCATAGGAATTCTTTCTTTCGTTCTATTCAATATCCTTATTCACATTAGGGGTCACTGATCTAAAACAGATTTAGAACACCAACTGCATTAGTGCATCATGAGGTGAGAGACTAAAGATTGGATCATTGGGTGTGTGTACTAGTTTGAAAGCAAACCAGTGAGAGACTCGAAATCAGAACTACAATTTAATAGGAAAATTAAAAATAAATGCAATAGTACAAAACCACTGACAGAGTCAGGATACAGCCTGCCACCCTGTCGGGCAGGGCAGTGGTAGCAGTCCGATTAAATGGTGGCTGCAGTCCTCTTGAGGTGACAGATACGGTTCTGCTGAAGCAGTGATCCTGTAGAAGGGTCTGGTCTTCCTCTGAAGGTCCAGTGGTGGTTATATAGCTCTTGTCCTCTGGGAACCCAGTAGGTAAGGGCTGACTGTGGTGTTCCAAACCTCAGATTATATCCAGGTAGGAATGCTTGGTTCCTCCCCATGGGCGGAGTATCTCACGATGGGATGCTGAAATTTTATGAGTCCTGCAGTGAGGCTTGATAGCCCATTAACAGAAAGATATCTCTCCGGAGGGAGTTATCAGATAAAGAACCCTGCCCCACCTGGTTTTGACAGCTGGCTCATTAACAGGAGATACCTCCCAGAGGGAGTTACCAGGGACGTGTCACAGCCAAGGTAAAGAATACTGCCCCACCTGGTTTTGACAGCTGGCTCATTAACAGGAGATACCTCCCAGAGGGAGTTACCAGGGACGTGTCACAGCCAAGGTAAAGAATACTGCCCCACCTGGTTTTAACAGATGGTGATAGAATACATTGTGGTTACATCTTACATTGTAATCTAAGACAGTGTGTTACAAAACATGGTTGAGCAGGTGAAAAAAGAATAAAATTACACACTGAAACATTTTACAAAGTATACAGTTTTAATCTGTAATGGAAAAATGCGAAAACCTTCTTTATATTTGCAAAGTAATTGTGGTGAAGCACTGGAACAGGTTGCCTAGGGAAGTGGTGGATGCCCCATTCCTGGAGGTGTTCAAGGCCAGGCTGGGTGGGGCCCTGATTAACCTACTCTAGTGGAAGGTGCCCCTGCCCACGGCAGGGGGGTTGGAACTAGATGATCTTTGAGGTCCCTTCCAACCCAAGCCATTCTGTGATTCTGTATTAGTAGTCCTTACTTACAGTTCCTATAGATTTGTCTAAATATAGGAAGTCCTGTGAGGCTTAGGGGGATTTGGTGTAATTGCCTTGTGTTCTTGTAGCAGCCTAAGCAGAGCTTGCTACTGTCTGTCCTGGTCCTGCCCTGTTCTTCCCTTTTCTCTCAGCCCCAGCTGCACAGCCTCACCCCTTTTGCTTTGGTCCTACATTGGTGTGTAGCTTCTGGGAACCATTCTTTTGTTTATGGGAGTGGAGAAGAGCACAAGAGTTATTCTGTTTCTAGTTGAACATTGAAATAGCCCAGCTCGGCTGCACAGGCACATGAGTCCTGCAGCCAAGGCAAAGGGAGGAGTCGTGACTTTGTGGCTGAGGTGGGGTGAGAGGGTTGAGATCTTGACAGCAGAGAAACTGGCTTGAGGTAATGTGGAACTGCAGCTTCTTCGCTTTGGCATTTATATGGTGAGGCTTAAAACTGCTCATTTGCCTGTCCATTGAATCTTCAACACGAGGGTTGAAAATAAGTCAATACAGTGAAGTTCTGGACAAGCAAGTACCTTATGACAGGGTAATCTGTGTATTAGTGGTGTATGTATTAATTTTGCATGGTGACTCCTACTCCATGGCAGATGCAGGGAACACAAGGTACTTCACACAAAGTAGGCTACTTGAGATTTGCTGCAATGCAAGTGCGTATGCAGGATCTGCTCGTGAGGAAGAGGTGCCACACCATAAATTTCACATCCCATACTGTTCCTATATTTACATCTTTAAATTTAATTAAGCTAACTTCCCCATTTCAGCTAGTAAAACTTAGGCACAGGCCGCTTCACTCTCATAAATTCTGGATACACTGGCATTTTACCAAATATTAAAAGCTGTGCAAAATCTGAAGATAAAATGTGTTTTCTTTCTCTGTAACCAAACCTGAAAAAATATCTGAAAAGCACTTTGAACTTGAGGATAAAATTTGAATAAAAATCAGTCTTTGGAGCTTTGTTGTTCATAGAGTTTTTTTAACTACTTAGAATGAAAATACAAATAATAAAGAATAATCATTTTGTCATGATTATTCAGTATTCTTTTATTTTTCAGCTGCCTTTCTGTCTGCAAAAGATTGCAGGTTGATAGTTATGGGCATATTCCAGACCAGCTGTTTTCTAACTGTGGAGTTCAACTTCTATGGATGTATTGGTGGACACAGTTGGACCATTATTAATGAAACATCTCTTTAATCCGTTGTGGTGCTTGTGTGTTTATCTTGCAATGGCATGAGAATGCACTCATTTTATTAAAAATGCTTGTGTGCCTGGATGGGGTGGCCGTTCATCTTGGGGACCAAGTCCAGGGAACGTTTGTATTTTTCTCTCCCTCCTTCTAGCTTGCTATAGTACATGGCTTGTGCATTCAAGGCTAAAGGGAAAAAAAAAACCCCACTTCTGAAGTTCTGGCAACATTGGGAAAGCACTTTGCCTTTGATTTGAAGTAAAGCAATCCTATTAAGATAAAACAGAGAGAAAAACATATGCAGGAGAACAAGTAATGTCTGATTTCTTAGGGATGTGTCCTGTATCCCAAACTGTACTGAACCTCAACATGCACGTGAGCTCACTCTTGTTCTGTGGGGAAGATAGCTTGTTCTGTTCTCCGCAATGTTCTGTGGGGAAAATAATTTGTTCTGTTCCCCACAATGTTCTGTGGGGAAAATAACTTGAGTGGCAAATGCCGTGCAAAGGCAGCGAGAGCACAAAGGCACCATGTGAGCACAGGTCAGCCAGAGGGCTGTAAGGAGCTGGGAATTGTCAAACTTGTAGCACAGTGTTTCTAGTGGGACAATGAACTTGTTCCTTTGAACTTGTTCTGCTCAGCTCTCCATTTTCCTGAAACTTTTAGGAGCTTTGTATCTCTGAAATCTCCAGCTCCCTAAAGCTTGCTGTTGGGAGGAGCGATTGGTGGAAACAAAATGTTTGCTTAAATCTTATTTCCTCAGGTAACTAAAAATGGTTTCAGTAAGAGTTTTAATTGCTAACTGTGTAGTAGGAGAATACATTTTAAAAAACCCCTGATGCACAGGGACTTCCACCTGAACATGAGGAAGAACTTCTTTACTGTGCAGGTACCGCACACTGGAACAGATTGCCTGGAGAGATTATGGAGTCTCCATCACTGGAGATACTCAAGAACTGTCTGGACACAATCCTGTGCCATGTGCTCTAGGATGACCCAGCTTGAGCAGGGAGGTTCGACCAGATGACCCACTCTAAGTCCTTCCAACCTTACCCATTCCGAGATTCTATGAAACATAGAATAATTTAAAGAATACAGGATGTGAGTTGTTCCAGCCTTTAAAACTGGAACTCATAATGATCTGTCTTAATCAACTTCTTATGCTCTTGTCCATATTTAGTTCTGTCTTAAAATGTTGTAAAATATTTTTGGTAAACCAGAAGATTATTTCTCTATTGCAGCAGCATGGTCAGTGTTGCTTAACATAGCTTTTTATGCAGCTGAGCTTAACTGAGTTTGAAGTCTAATCCTTTTGTTGGAGACATAAAATGAGTAACTTCTGTAGCAACTGCGGGTAGTTCTTAAAGTAATCAAAATACAAGCCTTCAAACTTGTTCACTAAAGTGCAAACAAAAAGCATGACTTGATCCCTTTTCGTGGATGGGGTTACAGTACCACTTCCTCTTGTTTGGTTTGGTGCCTAGAGAAGTATGGGTAGTTTGGAGTTCCTCCCATTTAGCCTTCCCTTTCACATCTTTTCTTTTTATTTTTTTTTTTTTAAGGTGACAAAATTATTGAAATTACAACAGAAAATCTATATAGATTTCCTCCGTAAAATGACTTGAATTTCAGATTTCTGTCTATTGAAAGACACACTTGCATTCATTCAATAGCCTTTAAAAATGTTTGTGGTATGATACTAATAAAAGCATTTTTCAGTGGTCTCCAAGTATTCTGAAATTAATCAGATTTTCACTGTAGCATTCTGCAAAATACATGCTAGTGTACCAAATCAAGTTTAAATCTGCAGTCATTCTTAAACCAACTTATCAAGTCCACATGAAAATAGTCTGCTTACTTAGCAGTGAGGACTTCTGGTTGTGATTTAGTTGAGGGGTTGTAATGTACCTGGTCAAACAAGTTCTTGCATAAAAATGTCGAGCTCTGTATTCACTCTATGTGTTATTTCTGAAAATTTATTTTGATAATTCACTTGTGGCTGTTTAATCACATTTAGTAAATAAGAGAATAAAAGAAACAGAATTAAGACTCACCATGCTAGTAGCTGTATTCCCGTTTGTTGGCTACATACAAGAAAGGAGTGAGTAGGCACCACAAGCAGATGTGGAATAGCTTCTCTGCAGGGAAGCCATTTACTAGGTGCTAATTACAGACTGGTTTAAAATCTTTGCAATAAGTAAAGTTGATCATTAAAACCGTGGGTATTCTTAGCATTTGTGCAAATGTCTTACCCCGCTTTCTGTCTTGCTAAATTCCTAATACTGTCGTTTTGACAGCTGTTTGCATGTGATCATACACTGAGAAAGTGTTTGTTACATTTGGTACCTTTCAGTTTCATTTCATGGGAAGGAGAGAGATAGGAGGACACAAACATTAAAGAAATGCCATACCCCAAACTGCAAGATTAGATTTCTTTTGAACTATTTGGCTTCTGATTAAAGAACGAAACAAATAATTAAAATGTAAGACATTTTAAGCCTTCTTCTACTCTGTTTTTATATGGATCTTCAGGAAGAGAACTTCTCATTAAGAAAAGATCTAAAAATCAAGTCCAGTGTTTTTGTCTGATATTGAAAAATGCTGAAAAAAAATCTGATCTCTTTATGTCAGAGCTACCAGGCTAATTTTTAAATAATTTTGATTTTAAGCTTGTCCTGATGTTAATTACTTCGTAGAATACCCATGTAGCTCAACATAATTATGGCACAGAATTATTTTTATGCTTTGTGCATGCACACATGGTCTGCCTTTCTTCAGACAGTGAAGATTGCCTAGAGCAAACGTCTCTTACAACTTTAAGGCAAAAGTTTGAGTTTTTGCTTGCTTTGTAAAATAAGTTCATCCAACTTTTTTTTTTCTTTCTTTTTTTTTTTTTTAATGTAGGGCTTGTGTTACTGTTCTTGGAACAAACAGCTCAGTGTATTTCCAAGAAAAATACATCTGTGGCTGTTGAGGGTAATTGTGAAAAGCTCCAAAGCATTCCATAAGGGAGAGGATAGAATGTATCAAATATTTTGTGTGCAGCATGATAAATGTTTTTCACGTTACAGTGGAGATGTAGCAAAGAATAATAATTGAACACCTTTTTGAAGTTATGTAGGTGTAATACTACGAATGGATGTGGAGATCAGTAACGTTGATATCAAGAATTGTCCTCCATCACTTCCACTTTCATGTTCTTTGTACTCATGTGTTGTGTCAAGAAGTAAAATGGAATTGAAAGGAGAAAGGTAGATGTTAAAAATACTTCAATACATGCTTTTCTTTGGAAAGTAAGCTTATCTGCGTACCCACAAAATAAATAATTCCTTGTATGAAGGAAGAAAAAATTTGCATTGCCTTTAATGTAATTTAATCTTACTAAGTACCTTGAGCCATGAGCTAAACCCCATATATTTCACAATTTTGGGGAAAGTGAAATCACCACCCTTGGGAGGTTAAGAGGTCCAGCTTTATTTGCAAAATGCTGTTTGTTTTTTCAGTAGTGCTCAGGGCTGTGGTCAGTACTTGGCCAACGCAAATAAAACCACCTCATCACACACAGCCTACAAAATCACTTGAAATGTGCCAGGATGGAGGCACTGAGAATAGGAAGTGGAAGAGGAGGACTTGACTGCTTCTTTTAAGATTGCATTCTGCCTGAGTGCAGTGCCTGATTTGTTTTTGTTTATTTATTTATTTATTTATTTTCCTATTTGCTTATCTCAGCAATAGTATAGTGTGATACAGAATAGAGGGAAAGGAAGTATTTCTGTAGCTTTCATCACAGGGAGCTTTTTCCCCAAGATTATTTAGTTATGATTTCTTTGGCTGGCTTGCCACAATAGTTTCCAAAGGCTACTTATCAGATGTACTGTTTTATTAGCATACTTGGTATGCTAATCTCTCCATAGATGACCTCTTTTGACCATGTGAAATAGGGAAATTTTTAAATAATTTATTTTATGCAATTCCTTAATCTGAATGAGAGTGATGGACCAAAAATGAACACTTGATTGTTTGAACATCAATTAAGCTACTCTTATAAGCAGTTATTAGCCTTTATTTTAGCTGTTTATTGAAAGCAGCTTTTGAAAAGTATTGCCATTCAGTGTAGGGAGGCTGTGGAGAAGCACATTCATGAGAAATGATTTTTTGTTAATGATTGTAAATATGAGGAATGTGAAATGAGCTGTCTGGTTCTTTAATAAATGCAAAATGTCATTATTGTCTGTTATTAAAGAATAAAACAGGATCATTCTTTTAAGTCTTAACAGCTTTATCCTAGTGGCCAATAACGGAGTAGGTTTTAGTGTTTAGATAGGACAACTTAAAAGGAAAAATTAAATCTTCAGGTACTTTTCATTACTATAAGAACAATATATGCATGAAAAGGCTTATGATTGTTGTGTAAGACGGTATTCATGTACAATACCAGTCCTAAGCAAAGTTCTCTAATCAGTCTTTTATGGATTTGCTTGTTTACCAGTATTCTCAGTAAAGATAACTCAGTTTTTTTTTTTTTTTTTTGTCGAGTTGGTGTAGGAGTTTGTTTCAATCTCCTGTTCTTAATGCAATTTGATCTCTT
>VZTA01022567.1:3030-16481 GCA_013398855.1 Mohoua ochrocephala | reverse complement strand
TTTTTTTTTTTTTTTGGGATAGTGCCTTAGCCACCTCACCTGCCGGTTCTCTCAGGATCTGCATGTCTCTCCTACAGTGGATGATTCTTTATTCTCCCAGTCCCTGCCTTTATCTTCTGTGACTTGGGCATTGTGGCTG
This sequence comes from Mohoua ochrocephala, assembly GCA_013398855.1. Classification (NCBI taxonomy): domain Eukaryota; kingdom Metazoa; phylum Chordata; class Aves; order Passeriformes; family Acanthizidae; genus Mohoua; species Mohoua ochrocephala. The sequence goes on along the minus strand of VZTA01022567.1, from coordinate 16,342 downwards.
GAGCTTTTGCTGGTGAAGAACGGGGCAAAAAAGTGTTTTGAGTGCCTCAGCCTTCTCTGTATCTCAGGTAACTAGGTCACTCTTTTCCTTCTGAAGAGGGCCCACATTTTCTCTAGTATTTCTTTTATCTCGACATATCCAAAGAAACTTCTTGTTGTTCTTGACATCACTGGCCAGATTATTCTATCAGGGCACTAGCTTTCCTCGCCCGATCCCTGGCTGTTCATACGGTATTTCTGCCAAGCTGCTTGTCCTTGCTTCAATCCTCTGTAGACTTCCTTTCTGAGTTTGAGTTTTTCCAGAAACTACTTGTTCATCTATGCAGGCCTCCTGGCAAATCTGCCCAAATTCCTCTGTGTTGGGATGCATCACTTCTGAAGTTGGAGGATGTGATCCTTGAATATTAATGAGCTTTCCTGAACCCCTCTTCTCTTCAGGGCTATATCCTAGTCTAAGGAATAGACTGAAGATCCCTGAAGAGGCCAAAGTCTGCTTTCCTGAAGTCCAGGGTAGTGAGCTTGCTGTCCACCCTCCTCGCTGCCCTAAGGATCTCAAACTCCTCCATGGAGTCACTGCAGCCAAGGCTGTCCTTGAGCTTCACATTCCCCACCATCCCCTCCTTGTTGGTGAGAACAAGGTCCACCAGCCCTCTCTTTGATGGGTCCTCTAGCACTTGGAGAATGAAGTTACCATCAGTGTGTTCCAGGAACTTCCCGCGCTGCTTATACCCTGCCATGTTATCCCTCCAGCAGATACTGGGGTGGTTGAAGTCCTCCATGAGGACCAGGACTTGTGAATGTGAGGACACTCCTGTCTGTCCATTGAGGGCCTTATCTGCTCAGTCCTACAGGTTAGGTGACCAGCAGACACCCACTGTAATATACACACCTGTCCCTGCCCTCCTTTTAAACCTGATCCATAAGCTCTCAGTTGGCTCCTCATCCATCCCCAGGTGGAGCTCCATGCTGGTTACTGATATGGAGGGTGATACCCCTTCCTTTCTGCCTTGCCTATCATTCCTAAAGATCCTGTATCTTTCCACTGCAACACTGCAGTCATTCCATGTCTCTCTGATGCCTTCCTGGCAGCTGTAATTCAAAGGCCTGTTCACCAGCTTGGCAAACCTGTGTCCAAAGATACTCTTCCCCTTCTCTGATAGATGAACCCCAGCAGTCCCCCAGCAGACCAGGTTTTTCAAAATAACTCCCATGGTCTAAGTAGCCAAACCTCTGTGTGTGGCACCAGTCTTGTAACCATTTATTGATTCTCCAGATTCAACTGGCCCTTTCAAACCCTTCCCTTTAACTGGGAAGATTGATGTAAAATCCACCTGTGTTTCAGGGTGCTTTATATTGGTGTAATAGCAAAGGAGAAGATCTCAGTATTCATTTTTTTTTAGTCATTATTATATCAAAAACAGAGTAATATAAGGTATTTAAGTCACTGTCCCTCAAAATCAAAACCCCAAAGCAACTTTGAGTGCAGCTGCACTGCTGGCAGAAAAAGAGGTCTATTTCAGTTGTTGTTCTGACAACTATTCCTGTGTGTCACAGCGGTAAAATAGACATGGATCTAATTCTGACCTGGACCAGAGGGAGAGGATGCTTGTGCAGTCCCAGAGCTGCAGCAATGTTACAGGACAGATTTGCTGCCTGACAGAGGGCAACAGCCTCCTGAGCTGCTTTCTTGTCCTTATTCCGTCAGACGCTTGGGGTGACCTGGAGGGCAAAAAGAGAGAGATCTCAAACTCCTTGAATTCAGGAGGAAAATCTCTCTTTGTGCTTAGTAATATTCACAACTAGAAGGCCTTTTTTTGTAATTAAAATATGAGGAAGAAATGCTTCTTCCCTCAAATGCTGTTGAGGAGTCTGCGGTGCTAACCTGTGTGAGGGCCAGCCTGTACCCTCCCGATGCACCACTGTAAAGCTGAAGGTGTGGCTGTCTCCTCCTCCTCCCCACCTCCCCCTTCTCCCCCGCCCCCTTTTCATTTCTCTCCTAGTCACAGACTGCCTGAGAAATACACTGCTGTTGCTTTATAGATTTGGTACAACTCTGTAACTCTTGTTGTTTTAGTCTTTTATGGTAGGCAGTATAGGTAAACGTGCCTATCTACCTATGTAGGATTGTACTAATGAAAGAAGTAAGGGGCGTGACTGAGCTTGGTGTCCTGATGCTTTATAAAGGCAGTTTCTTGCTTTTATTTTTTATTATTTCTCATCTGCTAATTATATCTAATTACTTTTTTTCTTCTTAAGCTTAAAATAGCTTTTAGAAAAATCTTTTTTATAATAGTGGATCTAGCAGATGTTCTCTGTCTATAAACAAAAGTTCTGGGGATTTTTCAGACTTAAGATTCAAGGAGATTTACATATTTTTATTTTGCCTTCTTTCCTCCTCCGTCTCTCTGTAGAAGAACATTAACCACAAGACTAAAAGCATGGAGGGCAAAGAAGGTATAAGAGAATGGTATTGCAGAGTAGTGATTAAGAAGGTTTCCTTGCTCCCAGTATTTCTTTTGTACTGTAAAATTTTCAGTCCATGCTGGAAATGACATCTTTTAGACATAGCGTAAGGCTTCAGTATGATTTTTTTAATCTGTTTTTCAAGAAATTGTGGCCAAATTCGGATATTTGAGCTGAGGTGGAGCAGGTCAAATACTTCAGAAGCAGAATACTCAAGGGTATCATTCCCTTGCCCTGTCAGTTAAATCTTAGTAAGTTTAGGTGAGAAGCCATCAGACCAAGGAAGACTGAGATTTTTGTGAGATACTTTGGTTTAGTGATAAGGGCAGTTATCCTAATTGCACTCCTGTTCCCCATTTGAGCAAGGAAGTTAAATTGACTGGATAAGTCCCTTTTCTTTCACTTGAGTTATCTGTTTTCTTCCACTTTACCTATTTGCATGCTTGCCATCCAGTTCCACTCTTGTCCAGTAATTGTGTAAAATTTTAATGAACTTTATAACTACTATCAATATTTCTTTAGATCACTGAGAATGGCAACAGTTTCATGTTCAGGGCTGTATATAGCATTTGAATGTTTCTAGAGGGATGTGTTCAGGTGAATTTTCCAGTCAGTGAAATATTTGAAAATAACAATACTAGCTTGTTGTTCAGTTGCTGAAAATCTAGGATTGTTTGGTCTTTTTTCCTAAGTATGTGAGTTCATCTTCTCATTTTGATGAAGAATTTCCATGGGTTTAAGCATAAGTTACCTTATTTATGCGTCCTTTGCTTTTTATTTTAACAGCCTTTTAAAGGAATATTTTGATTAACCTTTATGGCCAACACTGTAGTTTTCTTACTTCCCCTTGTGAAGTACACTTGAGTGTACAAAAGGTCCATAAATATGTCAAAAATACTTTTATTGATCATTAGCCTAAGCCATTTAAATTTAGATGGGTATTTATTTATTTAAGTGTTTTGAGGAGCAACATTACACACTACTGTGTCATGAAATATGGCTTCTGTAGATTGAATTCCAGCTCTCAACAGAAGGTTCTTCCGCCCTGCAACTTTCCTTTTTTTTTTTGGTTTGGGTTTGCTGTTTTTGCTGAGTTTTTTCCTGCACAAGATACCCTCTTTGTTAACAAAATACCTTGGTATACTAGCCCTTGGAACTGGTGAGAATAGTTTCAGTCAGGAGGCTGTTGTCTGTGCAGCCCTCTGTCTCCCCTTCTGGGATGACAGCAATGTGAGCAGTGAAGGCAGCAGAGAATTATGAAAGCACCAAGGATAGTTTCATGAGTTTCATAAGTAAACATTTAGAAGCTGCCCTAGAGTATGACTTATTTTCTTGTTTTTATAGTCCGTATGATGGCAGAAGAGCCATCTACCCTTTGCTTTGGAAAAGTGGTCTTAGTTTTCTAGCCACCCTATGTGTGGCTTTAAGCTTACTTTGCAAAAGAATTAGACGTTCAGACATGTAACAGAAATAAATGAGACCATTTGAACCCCATTATGTTGTGTGAAACTAGGTACTTTAGAATGAAATGCTGATGGGTTTGGAACTTAAATATTCAAGACTAAGATATTTCAGCGTTAAAAAAAGCTCTCTCCATTTCCCCATTTACATGAAACCCTCTCTACAGCTACTTGTGAAGATTTTGCCGTAAGTGTTAATGAATTTCTCATGTGATGGTGTTGAGCAGGGCTGATGAAGTCTGGAGGAAGTTAGTAATTCAGGAAAGGTTTTTAGTGATGTGCAGTAAATAAGGCATAGGCTAATCACTTGATGAGGAGAGGGGAAAAAAAACCTGATTAATTGACTGTTAAGCTTTTTGTTTTAACCTGAGTACGGTGGAGTCCTGATTAAAATATGTGGTGATGTAGTTAAAGGCTGTTTTCTAATGCATGTATGTAAGTAGGTTAATTATGATCACCCACAGAACACTTTGTGTGTTACACTACCCCACTTCAGAGGGTTGTACAGAGTAGACAATATTACTGTGCTGTTTACCACTTATACCTTACTAGGTTTAAATTCAATTATCTTTATAGATTACTTTTTAATATAAATCATATGGATACAATAATCTTCTCAGGGTTGAAGCTACCTTCAATTTGGTCTTTTCTTTCTTTGGCATAGATTTCTCCAATTCAGTCAAAATTAGAAGTGCTGGCACTGGTATTTTTTATTACATTGAATAGTCAATAAAGGAGTCATGGTAAGCACTTTTTCAGTGGGTGTTGTTTGCTGACAGCATTTCTTTGTGATTTGGTTACCAGCTTCAACTTCAGGTCTTCTCCAGTCATTACTGGCTCCATTACTGCTCTCATTTCTGGTTTCTTTCTTGTCATGGCTTACTTCTGACGTTCCCCTTTCCTGAGTCCTGATTCCAGAATCTGTCTAACTCCAGTTCAAGTGTCTTGTCCTGGTGTGGTGATGTTCTCTCCTGTGTCTTCTACCGCTCGTGTTTGTTTCAGCATTGGATGAGTTGAAAGTACTGGGGAAAAGATGCCTTATTTTTGGTTCTAACTGGCACTATAATGCTAAAACAGCATGCTCCACAAACTTATTTAACTACCTCTGTGTAGAGAGATGTGTTGAGAGAATTTATCTCTGTCCTTGTTGAATGAATATACACGAGGAAGGTTTTCAAAAGCCTCTTGCCTGTCTGCATTTGGATGGATTTGCACAAGAGCAGTAATGCAGACTGATACTTGGGCCTCCTGCCACATTTCAGTACCAATTTGCACATATGAGGTATAGCTAATATTTTTTTTAACAGTAGTGACATAGAATGTTTTGCTCTAACCTTGTTTTAGAAATATTTGAGTCATTTCTTCAGAAATTTCCCCAAATTTACTAGGCAATTGTATGAGAAGGTAAACTTAATTTTAGCAAATATTTTAGCAGCTGGAAACAGGAGCTTGTAAGGGCAAATAATGGGCAACAGAGGGCTTCTGGCTTTGTCAGTACTGTCTCAGCTTGGTGCAGGGCTTTTCTTAATGTTGTTTTAAAATATTCATAAGTAGAATTAGTTGTACAGTAATAGGATAATTGTATACCATTAAAATTACACTATTTTCAGTCTTAATGTGGAGGACTGCAGTGCTTAAAAGTTGGAATTTCAGACATGTATTCCATTTAATTTAAATTTTAAACATAGCTTTTTGTTTCTCTGTAGGATTTGTGTCTCAGTGTTCACTAATAGTTTAGTTGGAGCTGTTTTCAGTTACAGGCACATGCAAAAATGTAGACTGTAAAATGCTCAAATTTGAGAGTATTAGGGATTTTTATTTGCAATAGCATGACTGTATCAAAACTAATCTTGGCAGTGTCTCTTCAGACATTTGAAATTGGTTACACCCATCTTTTGGCTGCACAATACAGGATCTTAGTTCTTAGGAGTGAATTGTATTTACAGGGATGATGCAGCCAATTTCCCTGTTGCTGCATCATCTGTTTCATATGACTTATTACCCCCACGTTCATTCTGACACTCTGCTTACTGCCTTTTGAAAGTTGTAGTCCTTCACCCTAAAAAGCTGTTTCTTCTGCTGATAAGGAGATATTTTGCAGCTGCTGTAGATGTCTCAGCAACTGACTTTCAGGTATCTAGAATGAAGCTTTGAATCATCGAGTCTTGATGAAATGTTTGCTAGTTTGGTTAAAGACTACAACACAATGCTGCCATTTTAGGAAATAGTAATAAAACCAAATGCTTCAATAAAGCATTTAAAATTCTTTTTTCTATGGTAGAAATATTTCTGGTAGATACTTGATCTGAAAAGTGTAGTCTACACTGGAGTAAGACGGGTCCATCTGGGACAATATCCTGTTCTGCGTAAACAAAGGCTAGGTAAGGAAGAGAGGTTTTTGGGTAGGACAGTGAAACCCCACTAGAGCATCCTCCCAGCCCCTCAAAATGCACAGTGCATGCCTTTCCTGGGCTGTAAGTGGGGTCAGTGCATGTAACAGGATTGATCATAAGCATTCATGAAAGAAAAAAATTGCTTTTTGAACCCTGCGTAACCTTTTAGTATCCATAGCATTTCATTGCAAGAATTATCATGACCTAAATTTGCGCTGTGTGAAGAGCCACTTCTTGTGATGGTTTTGCACCTGTCATATAATAATTAAATTTGGTATCTCCTAGGCAGTGAAACATCTTTCATCCTTGTGCTGTTCAGAATACTACAGCCAGAGTACTTAAGACAGCAGTGTATTCCAAACACATTGTAAGCTTTCATGAAGTTTTTGGGGTGCAATGTAGTTGTCCACATACTGTCTATATGACTAATAAGTATGCAGTTACACATCCAATTTTTAATACACTTTTTTTGTTCTGATATTAAGCAACTGTTGCTACTGGATCTTGTTTTCAGCCAGTTTTGCTGTGCAGATTCCAGCATAGCTCTGATCAAAGGCATTGGTTTATTCTAAAGAATACTTTAAAATAAAATATGTATCTAGGTTGATGGTTTCTTGCAGTTGAGACAGCAACTGTTTGAAAAGAACAACATTATTAAGTTCGATAGAACTGGTGATGGACTTTTAACTACAAATGCGCTGCCAAGCTGTGTGGCAATGATTGCTCTGTATAATACATTTTTTAAAATTATTTCAGATAGCTTAATTTAATCTGTTTGTTGTCAGGCTTTATCATTTGTGGGAAGTTTGTGGTGTTGGTTTTTTTTTTTCCCTAGCTCTAGTTGCTGACCTACTTGTCTGTTTTAGAAATAAAAATAGTTTTCCTCTTTTAGAGTCAGTCTACCTGCGTAAACTTACAACATAGTTTTTACTAAGAAATTTTTCCAAATTTCTAAATTTTTTTATATCGTCTTGGAGATTTACATATGGATTTCCAATTAGAGCAGGAAGGCCAAATGGTGCAAATGTAATTATGATAAACAGATGGGAGATTTTAAAAGGTAGTAAAATATAAACAGAATGAGGAGCTTTGATATTGAACAGCATGCTTGCTGTCAAACATCCGTTTAATTTACTTGTTAAAATCTGGAACATAGGCTGGCCATTTGTGATACTTCCTTTTCCTTTCTTAAAGGGAACTGAAAAAAGTCATTTTGTTGTTTATTTTGTCATTTTAAACTAGATTAAATTAAAAATAAAAATGTTAATTTCCTTCAAAGGTGCCGAATAAGCCATTTTAATTATTAAGACACGTGTTTAGTAACTACATCACTTTAAATTTCATTTCAGCAAGTTCTTATTGTAGATGTAATTTTTAATCTTTTTAGTTTCTAGAAATAAAATATGTTAGAGATGCTGTATTACTTATGTTGAGTCAGATAACATTAAGTGGACATGTTTCGTTTGAATGTGTTGTGATACAGCTATGGAAAGATAATTCTATTGTAAGTATTACTATAGAAGAGAATACTGTTGCAATACATTTTTACTTTTTTATTGAGTGACTCTTCAGCAAATTAAGTCATTCTAAATTCTTCCATGTGAACTGCATTAATTTTTTTTAACTGGATTGGCAGCTCTGCTGGTACACTTTGCCACCTGACGTGGGACGCTTTTGACTTAACTGTTTTGTAAATATCTGCTTTGTCATGTCACATGCAGTTTTGACTGAAACTTAGTTATCTTTCCATGTTTTAGTAATTTGTGGTGTGTCCTTGATTGTAGTTTGTCTGATGGCATAGTGCTGGCATTGCCATTTTATTCAGTGTTTCCATGTTAGCCTTCGTTTTGAGGACCTCATTGAATTCTTGGTATTATTCAAGAGTATGCTCAAGTCCACTACAGACTTAGGTCTACTTAACAGTACATTTGCTAACCTTGCAGAAATTCACTAATTGACATATAAATAGAAGAGAAATGCCAGCTATTTGGTACTGAGAGAAAAGCTGGCTGGTTGCTTTTGATTTTCTTTAGCTTCTCTTTTAATGAATGCAGTGTGGTTATGAATGAATGAAATAATTGCTTTGGCTTGCATTTTCTTTAAAAGAGATTTGGAATACTCCTAAAGGTTTTTTCAACTGTTAGCCATTGAATTGCTCTGAAGAGAATTTTAATCATATTTTTGTCCAGTTTCGAGTACATCATGTTATGTGAAGAAGTCTTCCATAAAAGATTATATCCAGTTTTATGACATTTTAAATAGCTGTGGGTTTTTTCTTCTGTTTTATGGAGTATGTTGGACCTTTTATTGATAAAGGTAAAGTTTTGTAGGAATACTTCTTTTGGATTTAATACTTACAGATAACTTCTAATCTGTTCATTTTGCTCCGCTTTGTTTGCAATGCTAAATGCGCACTGGTAAATTTCCAAGATACACGTTTTATCGTGAAAATCTGAGATTAAATAAGAAGCAAAAGTTCCATTAATTTAAAGCTCCTTTGATTTGGTGGTGTACAAGAACTTGAGCTTAAAATCAGATGAGGTAGTTCTTTTTCACAGGAAAAAGACACACACAAGTTCCTTGCTGTACTTTGTGAGTGTTTGCCACATTGTTTATGGGTTGTGATAGTGAAGCATTATTGTAGCAATTATCTTGATAATAAACGGTCAAATGCTAAAAGCTTTCTGACAACTTGACGTACAACTCTGGCATTAGCTAGCTGCTTGTTCCTTTTGCAGAAGGTTACCAATTAAATTTGCCTAGTTGCATGAAGCAGGGCCCGGGAGTATGTAAATCTGAAGCCTGTCGCTTCCTGTGATTGCTGGATTCAGTACATGCTATTGAGAATGCTGTATTTTCAGAGGCTTTTTGTATTCTGCTCACAGTGTTTGCTGAGCAGAAACTGTAGCTAAAAATAACTAAAATGAATTTCTCTGTCTCTCTTTCTTTCTCACTGCAGGATGACGTAGCTTTGCCAAGGATTTATCAGCTAAGCAGAAAATGAGCTTAACATCCTGGTTTTTGGTGAGCAGTGGAGGCACCCGACATAGGCTGCCACGAGAAATGATTTTTGTTGGAAGAGATGACTGTGAGCTGATGTTACAGGTAATTGTATCAGCCTTCCACGTGCAGCTGCTCAAATCGTGAACTTAATGCACCAGCTTCATGCATTCCTTTTGAAAAATAAATTCCCCAGATGCTGGGGGAGCAATTGTTTTGAAGAATCTTTTGTGTCCATAGAAAAAAAATTAGTTTAAATGTATTGCCATCAATCATGCAGTTACTGCTTAAGTACAGAGAATCACATTTTCTTCGTATAAGTCACATGCAGAATGCAAGAATAGAAGATGAAATAAATTTTGCAATATGACCAGTAAAGTAAGTAGACTGTGTTCCATAAAATGTGATAATGTTAAGAGAGCTGGATGCTTTTGAAAGGAGCCTTCTTTTTTCAGCAATTTGTAATCTAATTTAGTCACATGATTGGATGTAACTCTGTCCCCATGCTGTGACTGTGTTGTACAAAGGAAAATGAAATTAGTAGAGAAGAGTTTATCTCTAAGGAAGTTGATTGACTCAGTTTCAGTAGAGTTGAAAATACACAAGTCAGAATAGCTGGATCCTTCAGTAACTTCCTCAACTTTGAGGATCACTCTGTGGAACTCTTAGATGTATGTAGCTGTGTTGTTATGTAGCCATATTGCACGCACTTTGCTCTGTCAAAGCTGTAGTCCTCAGCTGCCATTTTCTAAAACATATATTTTTGAATGACTAATGGTAGTATTTTGGGAGTTTCTTTTTTAAGTTTTGTCTTTGTTTACCATAGAGCTCTTAAGAAGACTGAACTTCAAAACTAATATTCTCAACCCTTCCTACCATTCAATAAAATATTTTCTTTTGGATTTTTTGTTCCCAAAAGTTGTGTATGCAGCCATTATTGGCCAAATTAGAATCTTACTTGCAAGTGAAGTGCCTAGAGATGTAACCCTATGTGTATTACTCAGAATGTAGCATCTCTAGTAAACTGCATTTGGCTTTCAGCCTCAGAAAGCATTCAGATGTTTTATTGGTGATGTTAGAAAGCAGTTGAAAATACTCTTAATTTCTCTTTAATGACAGACAGGATGATGTCTTGGTAATTTATGTGGGAAGTATTAAAAAAACACCAAACACACAGATAAACCCACCAACATCCAAAACAACAACAAAAAAGCAACCAAAATGCCCCACCCCACTGGTTCCTGCCCAGTAGGTTATAATCCAGAAATGCTTTTATTTTACCAGTAACTTGTTTTAGAGGGCTGTTGTCTGTGAATAAGGGAGTGTCTTCTTTCTTCTCTGCTATGCCATCCTTGGTAGATTGGTCCTTAGAGTGAAGCATTTATTCTTTTGTGTTACTGACCTTCACCTTCAAAGGTAGCTGCCTCTTTGATTAATACTGTGAATAGATTGGAGTTATTTACAAACATTATTTGTTGTGTATTTACTTCAGAGTTAGTGAAAAGAATCAAGAATTTTCAAGAATGCTCTTTTTAGCCTGCTGCTATGTTAGGTCTACATGCCAGCATGACTGTAACACCACACAGTGCTTCAGGGGGAGGAACCCACCGAAAGAGAAGCTAATAATGTGTTCTTGTTCTGTGTGTGTAGCTCTTTGTGCAGGACCTTCCTTTCCACTCTTGACAACTTGGTTGTTCTCTTACTGCAAAGCATGTGGACAATGCATGATAAAGAAAGCAGAATTTAATGCTTTTATTCATAATTGCTTGACAGAAAACATGTTATAAAGGCCTTAATGAAAAGAATTTCAACTCTGTTTCATGCTTGTTAGACCTCAGATCTGTACCTAACACCGTTGTTCTAAGAGGTTTTGTTCACATCTGGGAGTACAGATTTGCCCTTTTTTGCAGATGTGTTCAAACATAATGTGAAGTCTTCCTGTTTAGCTAGCTGCTCCATTGCATCAACGTGCTTGTGGATAAATACTACATTTTCCCCTCCTTTCACCTTTATGGTTAGAAATCTTTTTGAATGTTGATGGAGAAATCATCTCCAAGAAAAAAAAATACATTATTAACAATATCAGAATTATTTGCAAAGAAGAATGCATTTGTTTTCTGTATTCTGAATATTTTCTTGGTAGTCTGGATTGAATTGAAGAGTATCTATCTAAAAGAACACCAGTTACAATTTTTTTTTTAAATGAGGATGGAGTTTTCCTCTTTGTATTCCTATGGCTCTTACTGCAGTTATTTGGTGATTCTTATTTCTGCAGTCATATATAAATCTTTGTACTGGATCTGGCTGGTTGGCGGGGGTTTTTTTATAGAAGCCATTACAGTACTTTGTCCTGGATTTGTGACCAAAACACTGTTGATAACACACCACTATTTTAGCTGTTGCAGAGCAGTGTGTGTGCAGTTTCAAGGCATCCTCTCTCACTCTGCTCCTCCTACACACACTTGACTGGGCGAGTGCACAAAAGGTAGAGAGGGAGCACAACCAGGATAGCTGACCCAACCTGACCAAAGGGATATTCTGTGACATATGATGTGTTATGCTTGGCAATGGAAACTGAGTTGGGGACTTTGGGGAAGATACCCACTGCTCAGAATGTCTGAGCACTGGGCTGCTTGTGGGAGGTGGTGATTGCCTTCTCATCACTTGGTTTGTTTTACTTCTTCATCCTTCTTCCTCTTTCCTTTGCTGCTGACACTTGACCCATGAGTTCTTTCCTTTTGCTCTTCCTGTTCTATCCCACATCCCTGGGGCAGCAGAGGCTGAGTGAGCAGCTGTGTGGTGTTTAGCTGCCAGCCGGGGCACCGCAGTCTTATAAAAAGGAATTTTAAAAGCCCTTATATTTGAATGGAAGGCTGCAATAACAAAGCCAGAGGAAAAAAAGGCATTTAAAAGACTTGCACAGTCTTTGCACCTGTAAAGATCCGCTGAAGTGAATAAAAAGTGTGTCCAATTATATGCAAGTAATCTGAACCTGAGGAGAGCTGTAATGTTCTTCAGAATTTCACGTGTTTCTGTAACAGCCACAGTCTTGAGTAATCACTCTTAGCATTTCAGATGATGTGACACAGTATCATGAAGCTTTGGGGATCTTTTTCTCTCCTTTCTGTTTTAGTTTATTTTTAATAGGACGTAGCACATAAAGATAATTAAATCAATTATTTTTAATACAGTATGTATTTGAACAACAACGTTGAAAGAAGTTCAGAATTTTTTTCAACAGCTTAGGTTGATTAGGGTAATTCTTGGTGCATTGGTTCAACTTGAGTGTGGAAAAATGTAATCTCTGCTTGATATTGTAGGCTCAGCAGAACACGCACATCAATGAATTTCATTGTATTGAGATTGTTTTCACTTGAAAGGTTACCAAGTTAGTAGAAAATGAATCGTGTTGCTGTGTCTTCATCTGCCATTAAAAACACTTAACTGATGCAGTATATTAGTGCAGCTTATATTGGCAGGGAACTTGTTCATTTGTCTGTCTCTTCCTTATTCTTCACTCCTCTTTGATATCCTGCCCCCTCACTATACTCCCCCAAAATGCAGAGCAAGATAAAAAGTCTAAAAATAAAATAGTAAGTATAAGCAGGACACTGATTTTACTTTTTTGAGGAGAAAGCAAAGCAGTCAATTACAGGGAAAGGAAGAATGAGAAAGTAAATTGAAAATAAGGGAAATAATAGTAGCAAGTCTCAAGAAACAGAGAAGGAATGAGGTGATAACTATGGGATTGCAAGAGAAAACATTTCCTTAGGAGTAATAATTGTGTGTCTTGATGCCTTGAACTGGCTGTGCAACTACCAGTGCACTGGTAAGGCAGGGCTCCTAGAACTGACAGACCACAAATGCTGGTACACAGAAGTCACAGAAGTCTCAGACAGAAATGTACCATTCTCTGTGCAATACAGTCCTGGAAAATGAGTTGAGTAGCAAGGATAGAAGATGCAAACCTGAAATTAGGAAGAATGCTGGTGGAGGG
>VZTA01022564.1:1224-25563 GCA_013398855.1 Mohoua ochrocephala | reverse complement strand
GGAAGGGGGTTACGTTTTCCATTTCAAGGGAGGCGCCTGCCTTCCTTGGCAGACACTCACCTTTCAAACCAAGGCACTAATCTGTTCATCTGAGTGTTTTATTATTGTGAAAGCATCCTCTTTTTCTAGAGAAAATGTCAGAAGGTTTTACATGTGTGAATGACAGATTTGGGTTACTGTTCTTACTAGGCTGTGGTGATCAAGCTTAGTTCTCACAGAAAGTCTTGGTCAAGTAGTTACTTTGTCCTTCTCACATTGTTCACATGGTTGCCTAGCTGCTGTTGACCTTCCCAGACTGTACTGCACTAAAGGTCCCTGATGCCCTCCTCCAGGTATCTGTGCAGTTTGCAGTTCCATGGTCTCTTATGTAACTCCACCTTTATCGCCTGTGAAACCTTGGGGTGTGATCTATAACTTGCTGTGTTATTTTTTATGACCAGAGGCTTCTCATGTCATACCCCATAGGATATTACTCAGGATTAGGCCAGGGTCAAGTTATACTGCGTTCAGCCTAAACTGTCTGAACACACTCTAAAAAAAAAAAAATTCGAATTCCATTTTCATAAAATATTTTGTCAAATAAAGTATTTAAGCGTGCAAAGTTAGGACCTGAAACACTAAGCCTTTCTTACTGTGCAGGAGAACAAAAGGTAGATGCAGGTGAAAACCATGCATGGTCAGTGTAACCCTGTTCTTTTCCCTCTAGCCTGTCCATTGAGCCATCAAGGAAGGTCTTCAGCTAGAAACAACAACTGCCCCGCAAAAACATTCTCAGAGCTTTCTCAGGGTAATGACATCAAAACAGCCCATATCCTGCATGGTATGGTAACATTCACTGTTTTACAACACATGCTTAAAATAATCAGAGGACAATAACCATGGGGCCAAGTTCTGAGATCTTTTATTTCTTAGATTTTTCTTTTTTTCCATTGATCTGAGTGCGTAATTTACAACATTGAGTGCGTGTGTCACCTCCAAACTTGACCTGAAGTGTCTGATCCCGTAGGAAATAACATAAAAGGATTCAATTACAGAAAATATACTCTATCACAGTTACCATATGTTGTTTACCAGAGTCAGAGTTAAGTGATCAAGGAAACTCTTGAGTATGTCTAAACATGTGGGTAAGATTTATAGTGCTGCAGTGCATATTTAGTCAAGGTCTCTGTGATACATTACGTATTTAGCCAGATTATGATTGCCTTCAGTGTATAGCTGCTTGATCAGAAAACCTGCTCCATGATTCATCCCCTTATCTGGTTAGTGTTGAGATCACAGTATTCAGTACTCCAGTAGCAGTAAGGGGATGGTAAGTGAGGAAGCAAAGCCTGAAAAATTAAGTGCTGTCATTGAATGAAAGGGTGATAAGATAAAATGAAGGAGAGCACTTGAACTAAAAAGTCCAGCATGCCTTCTTGATATGGATTGAGTGAAAATATGTAATTTTCTGAGGTGCTAATGGGTAAAAAGATGTGTTTCCCCAACTGCTGAGCCTGTTACTAAACTCCGTTGTTTAAGGAAGCTTTAAGATAAGGAAACATCTATTAAAATTAAGATTATCTGTCTGAGTTTCACACTGAATCTCTCTCTGTCCTAACAGAAAGCTGAACTAATCATGTGCTGATTTTAACAAACCATACAGATTCACATTTACTGAGTGGAGGTCACCTAACCCAAAACATGTCTTCAAAGGATACATCTACATCCATGCTAATCCTCTAGGGCCCCCTTTTTTTGTCAATAGTGAGAAAAGGAGGTACGTCTAAGGCAGTATTGATTTCACCTATGATTGATGTTTAAAATAGGTCAATTGAATTGTACCCTGAAATTGCTTATTTTTCTTCCTTGACTCAAAAGGAAACAATTATCTCAGGTTTGTCTAGTGAAGATGTCTATATTACAGACATCAAAAGTTTAATTAAAGGACTCACATAACTTTTTATCACTAAATATCCTAAAAAAGGTACTTTGTTAGCCCTTCTTATCAAGATCATTTTCTTCAGGTGCTTTTTTTAGCCATGTATAAGGATACTCTGCAAGCAGAACACATGCATTTTGAAAGTGTAAAGCAAGTCTCTGTTAGCTAGTTCACACAAAAGGTAGCCAGGATGGAAGGAGTGGCTAGTATAAGCAGTATTATGCTCCTTGTCTCAAAAAAATGATCTTAAAGGTCTTTGCTAGTTAGTTAAGGTTTGGTCAGGAATTAAAACAGTCATCCTCCACTGCTCTCTGAAACAGATGCTCAAGTTACTGAGTTGCCATTTGTTATTCAGTTGTCCAGGTTTCTTTTCCTTTATAATTTTCTACCTTTCCATGGTGGTGTTTTTCTTCTTTAGTTCTTGAAAAACTAATGATCTCTACTCCAATGCTCTCTTTCTATCTTTACCTTTCTTCCCTCGTGTGATGCCACTGTATAAACGTTCTCATTAGTCTTTTTCACAGCTTAACAATTTATTCCGAGGTATAAACTGAGGATACTGAGTTGGGCCATGCCAAAGCTTGGACCCCTGGACCATAAACAGGTGGGGTTGGACACATGGGAGGAGGGTTATAAGGTCACAGGGTGCTATTTGCAGAAAAATGTGAATTGTTCACTGACATTTGAAGGCAACACTCATCCACACACCTACGAAGATATCAAATGATGGTTAATAACTGTCATTATAACTGTTGTAATTATACCTGTATGAATAAGCTATAAGACCCACAGATTAATTGTGCAGAAGGGTAGGAGTTTGGGGTCATATCTGTGGGACTGCTGAGAGTTTGACCCACTACTCTGCATAAGGGCAGTGATAACTGAAGTGTCTGCGTAAAGAATAGTTGCATATTACACTGAATTATTTACCAACTTTTTTGTGAAGAATAAAATTTGCTATATTAATTCCCATTTTACTGACACATGCAATTATGCAAATTTGTATAGTTAAGTTGTATTTTTTCATTAAGCAATTCAGATATGAATATGCCTAGTGGTTGTTACTCATAAATTGCTGTTAGTTAAAATTGGAATGACATTAACAGAATGATTTAAGGGAATATGGCTATTGTCAGGATTAGTTCTTCAAAGTTTATTCATTAAAACCTTTGGGATGATGAGCAGTTTCTTAAAATACCTGATAATATAATATTCAAGGATGATTTTAAATTTAAAGCAAAACTAAAAAAATTAGTAGGTATTACAAGCTTTTTTTTTTTTTTTAAGATACCCTCCACATCAGAGAGTAGATTCAAATCAGACTAACCCAGACTGCTTTCCCTGTTTGGGTTTTGTGACTGATCTCATAGCCTCCTGTCATCTGAGCTTTAAGAAACTATGATAATGAGGTCATATTAGGATCTTCTGAGTATTTTGCTAATATCAAACAGATTTTTGGCACACATTCTCTTTTTTCTTTCTTTATAATTAAGTATAGTACTGAACTGTGAATTTTAACAAGACAGAGTATAAAATCAGAATTGCTAAGGCATTACATTTCTGCATTCATTGATTTAGTATGTGCCCAGTTTTCATCTATAGGCAATATTGAGACCCTCCAGGCAAAAAAAAAAAAAAAAAAAATTATTAAAGAGATGGACAGGAATATTTTGACTCTCAGCTCAAAATGTCAAGAAGCCTTGCTGGGCTGGTGGTTTTTGACTTTTCTCTGTACCATGCAGTGTGTATATCTATATGAAGTATATATACCATGCATACTGTACTTTTTTTCACCATTTTACATTGATAGTCAGAAACATTTTGGGGTTTGTACCATATTACTGTGATATGAAAGAATATTTCTGTGTCTCTTTCTTTAGAAATGCTGAGATTTATCTCAGTTGATTTTGGCCATCCAAGAGTCACTTAGGGTCTGCTAATTTTGTGTGATGCAATGTGTGATGTGATAAGCTTAGATTTTGGATGGGATTTATTTTATCAAGCTTTAGGTGTTTGTAATTTTGATGCCCTTATATGAGTTGGGTCCTCAGGTTTCCATTGCAATCAGGTTCATTCTAATTGGAAGTCAATGGTGTTACTGACAAACTTTAGATAAACCTCCAGTCTGATCACTTCTTTTAACATTGGTGCAAAATACCAGTATTTTACCTAAAATTAATTTGTTCCAACACCCCTGTTTGACAGATTATTGCCAATTCAGAATTACATTTAAGTTTCTATTGAGTTTTTCACAGAGACATAAAAGTGATAATTGATGTTCCCTAGTGATTTGTTTACCTGGCTTTTTGGCTGCTTCTAGGTGATACGGTGATGCATTTGCCTTTTTCCTGTCCATGGAGGTAAGTGGGTGTCAAAGACTGGAAAAATTGATGTCCCGAGACATTTTGAGATGCATGTGTGTGTGTGAGGGGGCAGGTTGGCCCTTGTCCTGTCACCCACCCCACCCCACAGCCTAGAGCCTGCACCCCGGCCTGGCAGAGCTGCCAATCATTGGCACACCAGAGGCAGGGCCCCACTCTCGCCTAAGCCAGCTCCTGAGTGGCTGAATGACCAGACATCCCACCTGGGAGGAGGGCCCATGGAGGCCCAGGGGTTTTTAAGACTGAGCATGAGGCGAGCACCTGCCTAGACCCAATGCCCTGCTTGGATTTTCTATTTGGATACTGCTGGAACCCAGGCATTGGTAGCTATATGTGTGGTTTTCCATATCTTTTCTGGCTTTCTTGTAATTCCCTTTCCTTGGAACATAGTGGGTAACAGCACATCAAATGGGTTTAAAGTTTTCTAACTTAACATCAAACAGGTTTAAAGTTTGTTAAGTTGAATGGGCAGTGATAAGTGTTTTATGTTGATTTGATGTTATACTAAACATTTTGCCAAAGTTCCTTGTATTTCTATATTTTGCCAGTAAATTAGTTTTGACCTCTTGAGAATATCTGGTAGGTATTTCTCCCATGTGTTTAACCCAGAGTACAGGAACCTTGGTAAACCCATTACGTTTAAATGTTGGGGCATTAGAGTGGGTTAAAAACTGGCTTATTCCCCTTCCCTTAGCAGGATCCCCCCCAAATCCAGGAGCCCTCACTGTTTGGAGATGCAATTACCAAGGCACTGAGAGCCCCCCTTTTCTCAAGAGGGTTCAAACTGCCAGAGTCTTCAATGTCAACAAGTAGTTTTTCTGCATGACCTTATGTGGTGTGTTACCTTGGCTGCCACCTAAGCACCCTCCACCTGCTTTCTCACTTGCCCCGGCAGCAGGGGGAAAGCAAATGTGAGAAAAAGTCACAGGTCAAGATAAAGACAGCTTAATAAGTAAAGGAGGAATAAAACCCAACCAAACCCAAATGTTATAAAGGATCATCTCCCACCATCAGACCAAAGCCCAGCCAGTCTCTGAGTAATGGCCACTTTGAAAAAATTCCCCCTTGCAAACCCCACACTTCCCCCTGCACCCAGCCCCATTTTTTTATGCATTATGTTGTATGGTATGGATTATCCCTTTGATCAGTTGGGGCCAGCTGTCCCAGCTGTGTTCCCTCCCAACCTCTTGCCTATCTCCAGACTACTGGTGGCTGAGTGAGAAACTTATAAACCCTTCACCCAGCAACAGCTAAAACTGTACCTGATACTCCAGGTACATAGTGCTGAGTGCTGTAGGACCAAAGTGTATCCAAAGTTGAATTCCACCCATTACTGTAATGAATCTGAAACAAATAATTTAGAAGATTTTGTCATTAAGGGAAAGTTTTTGCTTAATTATTAGGAATGCACTAAGCCCTAGCAGGCAATTTTCCACCAGATTTTCTCACTTCAGCATTGCATTATCTAGAACTCACAAAACTCAAATTTCTGAGTACTAATGAGTTGCAGCTACAGTGAATTATCATATCACTTAGAAGACACACATGTATTAGGACAAGAGACATAAGCAAGGAAGTTCATAAGATTTCATCTTTATGGCTCCTGAGTCTTACCAGCACCAGATTCATTATAGTAAAGAGAGTGACATTTGTCTAAATCTGACTAAATTGTTAATAAGCTGAAAGCCAAGATCAGTTCATGCTGCATAAGATGTAGTTATGGTCAAACCATTAAAAGAAGAAATTCTAAATGTACCATACAGGTCAGTAAAAAGACCTGGAGCAGTTTCTTTAAAAAAATCTCTTCAGTTCATACAAATAGAAAAGAAAAGATTGTGATACTATCTCAAATAGACTCTATTGCAAGTTTCAGAGATGACATTGAAAATAGTCTTGGGAAAGCTGGTGAGTAGCTTTGCAATACAAAAAGCAAAACCAGTTTCGTTAAGCTGAGCTGATGTGACAGTCTTTTCTTAATCTATATCTAGCAGGACAATTTTGTTGCTTATTTGATTTTGCAATGGGAAATGCAACTAGGTCATAGGATATAAAATTTCACTTACTCCTATCTTAAACAAGTAATATGTGTTTGATGGAAATACATCTTCCAGAGAGAAATCCAGTTTTGACCTGAAAACACCAAGATATGAAAATTGTGCTTGTTCCTCTTTGTGATGTATTCTAACAAGTAACTGTTATGAGTGTTCCTTGAATTTATCTGACTTTTTTTTTTTTCTAGTTAATGTTATGTTCTTGTCTATGTATTAGGCTAGATAAAAAACTCTTGTAGTACATGGCTACTCTTTGTTGTGAAAATGCTTATGCGCTTAATTGAGTTACCAGGTCTGATTGTTTTATTACAAGATGAATTCCCTTTTAATAATGACAACTTTTTTTCTTTTTTAAGAATGACAACAGCACAGCTGTATACATGATTCCAACAGCAGTGTCACACATGCTAAATCCAAACATCACCTTCCAACATTTTTCCCCTCTGTGAATGGTACTAGGCCTTTTTGCAAAATCATTGTGTATCACTACTCTGTTTTCAACTGTTTTCCTGCTAAATCCTTTCTGGACTGTGGTACAAATGATATGATTTTCATTCTGTAGGTGTGGCATTCATTGCTGGTCCAGACTTCTCCCCTTTAGCCCACGTCAAAATGAATTTGTTGGCAAGGATCCAGAATGCTGCTGTGTCCAACTGTCCTGTGTTAAAAATACCTATAATTCTGTGCCCCCTCCAAGCTCTTGCCCACCCCAAGACCACTCAAAGGGAGAGAGGGTGGAATGTGTAGAGTTTGAAACAGAGAAAGCCTTGATGCTGTGTGCTGTTCAGCAAGAACATGGGTTTGTTATCCGCATTGCTTCAGTTACAAATACAAAGCACAGAACCGTAAGAGCTGCTATGAAGAAAATTAACACCAAACCAAGAAAGCCCAGTACAACCAGTTACTCCCAAAATATCTACAAAATCAGGCCAATAATGGGGCACTGACTTTGAACTTGGAAATCCCCAGTATGATACACATAGTCTGCCAGTAGATTTTGCTGCCTGTATTTTTGCTCAGTTATAGAACAGATGTCCTTCCTGCAGCCACCTTCTTTTTCAGAACAAATGTGTTTTATAGCTATCTCACAAGAAAGAAAGAGCTTGAAAGCTGGAAATCATAGTTCTGTATGATCCACTGTGACACAGAGATTTTATGCAGTGTTATATTACAGCTCAGCAGGAATAAGGGAGAGAGATGCACTACATTTGCAGAGGTTGTCTTTGACTTCAAAAAAGCATTACTGAAAGCTCAGGCAGTGGAACTTCTACCATGTAATTTTTTTTCAGCCTTACAGGTAACAAAAGCACAGCTGTTGATATTCTGAGGGGTTTTTAATATATATATTTTTTTTCTTTTTAAATACAGGAGATTAAATTGCCTGGATCTGCCCCAATCTCTGCTGCCACAATGAAAGTACAGTTACTGGTAGGCCATAATTATCACACTGTATTATTGTATGGATTGAGAGAACAGATGATTTCACTTGTTGAGGATTTAGAAGCTATCAGCGTAACAGAAACAAGAGTTTCTGACTGCTAGAGAAACATGAAATTCTTTAAATGAAGACAAGTGGCAGAAGAATATACATTCATATTTACAGCACTGGTTGGTTTCTTATTATTTGCATTTTTATTCAATGCATTCTTAATGATCTTCACAGTTAAGTGTCTTTTAGGTCACACACAAAGCCAGAGATAGGCACTTTGAGTGGTGTTTTATTTAAATTTAAAAGCTTTCTAATTATATCATTAGGAAGTAGAGGAGCGTTTTATCTTAACCTATCCATTTTAGTATGCTGTATATAAGGCCCCTTCATGACAGCACCCGAGTAACTCATTATATTGTAATCATTGTGATCATTCTCACAACATTTGAAGAAGGTAGAAGTGAGGCAAAAGGAGCTAAAGGCAAAAGCTATAAAGAATCATGTGGTCTGTTCTGAAAGATGGCTTCGTTTTCTGTCCGTAGGATTTAAATCTGCATTTCTTAATTATCAAAAATGTACTTGAATAAACAGTCAATGGCTTATACATGAAAAGGTTGTGGAAGTATGTTTGTGTCTTATGTGGAAGAGTGAAGACATGTGGAATGTCTGAATCCGTAGGTAGACATAGGAGCTATGGTATTTATCTAGGTTACGATAATACAGGCTTTTGATCTATTTTTTGAGGACTGCTCCCATGCTTCATAGTAAAATAGAGCTCAATACAATTTCTTTCTCTCTGCTCAGTGTCCTAACACTTTCCAGGAGCAAAATATTTAAATTTTGAATTAACTGAGGGCATAATAGTACTAGAGATGACATGTCTGAGAGACTTCAAATGTGGAAAGAAATACATCTTTTTCAAGATGTTGAGAAATTGCCTGGTTTCTAGTAGAGGATGCTTTCTGTATCTTGGGAAAAGTGGATAACTGAAAACCAAAAAGCTTCTAAAGGTCTTGAACTAAGTTATGATGCATATTGTTTGAAGATGACAATTAGCAGCCTAGTGCATACATCCGAATGTAAATCAAACAGTGAATATCACAGAATCAGTCACTGGTTTGGATTGGAAGGGACATTAAAGATCACCTAGTTCCAACCCCCTGCCATGGGCAGGGGCACCCCCACTAGACCAGGCTTCTCAGGGCCCCATCCAACCTGGCCTTGAACACTTCCAGGGATGGGAGATCCCTAACAGCTCTGAGCAACCTGTTCCAATGCCACACCACTCTCACAATAAAGAATTTCTTCCTAACATCTAGTTTAAACTTACCCTCTTTCAACTACTTCTTTCCTATATTTAATTTAATAGTCACAGCTGTTTCAAAATTCCTTTGGAAAACTCCACTTCTCTTTATTTCCTATGTATTATTTAGAAGTAATTGCAGGTTTATTGGGAGGAAAGTGTCTTAATGAACATTTTATACATGATACTATTTAAAAGCTAAATTTTTTTCATACTTTTATGTCAAGTACAATTCTGAAAAAGACATAGAAATCACTCCTGGAGAAATTTGAGCTCAACCATTCCCTTGCTTTTCATACACTGAAGAACTTTTCGGAAAATGAGATCTGAGAGCTCTAATTCCATGATTAGATTTATTAAAATCAGTAATACTTATGAAAAAATGATAGCTAAAGCAACACTTAGTATGAATAGCTAACACTGCCAACTTTTTAAGAACAACTCATAAGAATTAGGTTATACTAATTACGCAGGTTATCTGAACCTGCATTTTACAACGTTCTGTTTAGTTTTGTTAAAATTTTATTTTATTTTCTTTATAGATGGGAAATATAATTGCCATTCCTTTGCATGCTTCCTTGCAATGTCAGATTACAGGAACATAATTTATACTCAGAGCAGCAAAAATGAAAGAGATCTATGAATTTAACTGGATAAGACATATGCCAATCACCTCTGACCTTCTCTTTGATCAACTCATGTATTTTGAGTGCATTTCTGCTCCATCTAGCAATAGCTCCTGCGCAAGCTTTCATGGGTTAATCACCTCAGATCTACACACCCATTCAAAACTAACTGGATATTTTTGACATCTCCCAGCTCCATAAATTCCTGATGCCAGAGATACCAAAGAGCAGAGTCAATCCGAGTCTCATTTAACTTTCCTTCTAAAGCAACATTAAAATTCTAACTTTTGACTAAATATGTTTAAATACTCTGAACTGTAAAACACTGTGAGCCATCTTTTTTTCCAGGAAGGAATTACTCATTAAAACAGAAGGGAAGCAAACAGGATTAAGAAAAATTAGCAGAAGATGGTGCCACTTGTTTAGAGGAATAATTTTCACATACTGGTAGAGAGAGCCCTATCTAATTTGCCCTGCACTCAGAAGACTTCAGAGGATGTGTAGTACTTCTGAATTAGAACTAGAAATTAGGATAAAATACATGGATGAGAAACTTATATTGCTCTCAAAATAAGAGTTTGTCTTCTTCAGTGTCCTGGGATTCATAGATGACAGACACTTTAAAACCTTATTTGTTTCCTGTGTCCACAGGTTGTTTTTGTAGCTTGGAATTTGTAAGAGAAATATACTTCTTTTCAACCCAGGTTTTTCTTATCAAATTGGATGCTACTTCTTTTGCCATTTTTACCTGTTTCTAGACAAATTAGATAATCTAGTTTCCAGGAGCAACTTTTCATACCCATCTATCCATAGGGAGAACTGAAATGACTTTTGGGAAGAATTATGATCCTTCCATTTTCTCGGAAAGACTTGACATTTAGTAGCTAGGTATTCAAAATACTACTTTCACTATGAAGAATGTGTAAAAGATTCAAAAGCAGCTGTTCCACATTAAGAACTTCTCAGAATGTCTCTTTGTATCAAGGGACACTCTAACTTGTAAGCTTTGATAAAGAATGACAAGTCCGGGGGAAATGAAATTTAGCTTTATGTCTCAGGTTTTTCACACCGGAATATTGTCTCTATTCAGACTTGAACTCTGATTTGACTCAGCTTCTGCAGCCTGTACACAACACTTACCCTTGTCTGCACAGATTAAATGAGTATTTTACCCACTATGTTCTTCTGCTAACCCTCCAGATTTCTAGGCCAGTAGAGCTCAAGAAAGAAGCAAATGAATTAAAATGAGGGAGAGGGAGTAGAGGTAACTCTCTCAAGACATCTGCTAAAGTTAAGCAAGCAGGGTTGCTTTGGTTATTTTCTTCTTCAAAAATACTTCTTCAGACTCTATATGAAGTAGCTGAAAAGGAGTTCGCCTGAAGAAAGAAATATAAAAAAATTTGAATTAAGCAAGAAAATCATGGAATCACAGAAGGGTTTGGGTTGGAAGGGACCATGAAGATGATCTAGTTTCAACTGCCCTGCCATGGGCAGGGTCACCTTCCACTAGATCAGGTTGCTCAGAGCTCCATGCAACTTGGAACACTTTCAGGGATGGGGCATTCACACCTTCTCTGGGTAACCTGTTCCAGTGCCTCACCACGCTCACAGTAAAGATTTTTCCCTAATACCTAATCTAAACATGCCTTCTTTCCGTTTGAAGCCATCCCCCCTTGTCCTGTCACTGCATTCTCTTGTAAAAAGTCTCTCTCCATCTTTCTTGTAGGCCCCTTCAGGTACTGCAAGGCCACAATTAGGTCACCCCAAAGCCTTCTCTTTCCCAGGCTGAACAATTCCAATTCTCCCAGCTTTTCCTAACAGGAGAGTGCTCCATCACTCTGATCAACATGGTGTCTCCTCTGGACTCACTCCTTCCTGCGCTGGGACCCCAGAGCTGGATGCAGCACTGCAGGTGGGGTCTCACAGAGCAGAGACTTGCCCTGCTGCCCTTAGTGCTTTGGATGCAGCCCAGGACATGGTTGGATTTCTGGGTTTCAAGCACACATTGCAGGCTCATGCTCTTATCCACCAGCACCCCAAGTCCTAATACAGGACTATTTTTGAAAGTCAGCAGAATATGTGATGTTTTGACAAGCAAACACTGTTTCCAATCATACCTTGAATTCTAGGTGGTAGTTCAAAAAATGTAGCTGATGAAAACAAATAACAAGTTATGGAAGTATATGTTTAATTATGTTTTAGATCTGGAAGAATACGCTCTTCCCAAATTGTCTTAACTGAAAACTAATAAACATAAATTCAATTTACTTAGACAGTAGTTCAGAGGAAATTATTCTAAAACCTGCAGTATAACATGGTGTATTTGGACCCTGAGAAGACGCATGGAGATCAGCTGAGTCCCAGGAAGAAATCTGCTGGAGTCTAGGTCCTGTAGATCAGGTAAAACTGAAACAAGGTGAGAAAGGGAATTTCAGAGATTACCTGTAGAGCTATGTAGGAAACAATCTGTAATATTAAAGCTGATTTTTTTTTCAAACATGCATTAAGAAGTGGTGAATATTACAATAAAGTAATGCTAATTTAAATGATGTACTGTCTTATGAGTAGGAAAATGTGATTCTGTTCTAACATATGTAATCAACAGACTCATTTTTCTTTATGTATGACCATCGTACCAGGGTTATTTGTATTCATTTCTGCTTTAATCATGTTAAAATTTTAAAATTACAAAAATAAATCTTCTTCATCCATTGGAGTCTCTATTTTCATGCAGGCCCATATTTATAGTTAACAAGAAAAAGAATAGAATTTATTAAATGAGTTGAAGATTGTACCTTTGAACATCTGTGTTCTTCTGAAATTTTAGTTAATTTAACTGAAGGCAGATTTCTCTATGTACGTAGAGAGCAAAATGCTTGAGCTATGACCCTTTATACAGTTTTATGGAGAAGTTTGAACTGAATTTGTATTTTTTTTTGGTTCAGATGGAAAGTAAAGCAAACAATGATCTCACTACCTTATCCTTTCATATAACAAATGTAATAAATTTTAGATAGCTTAAAATAAGAATAAATGTGAGACAATTGGTCACAAAAGAGATCAGATTTGTAAATTGCTTCTGAGATTTGTTTTTAATGGGGCTTTGAACTCATCCTGGAGGACGATTTCCTGGTTTAGCATTGACTTATTGTTCAGTTCTTTTAAGTCGCTTCTCCATTTTGACATTTGTTAAATATGTGCAACTGTGGTTTCCAGTTTAGTTAGTCTCTTCTAAGTCTTAATGTATATATACAGAATGCCTGTACAGTTTTAGATGAGTAATGTGAAAAGATCGCATCCCTCTGTCTGCCTTGAAAATAGAACTCAGATTTTCTTGATCTTAGGCATAAATTTCTAGGTAAACATATGGAGATTTAACACTATAAACTAAACTTAATCTCTTTGATTCAAGATTACCAACATACTAAATACATTGTGCTTTTCAGATAGTGTGTAATGAAATAATTCTTCAAACATGCAAATCACTTTTCTCAAGTGATTCATTTATCTTTTAGGAGATACAAACATTATAGGAAACCTGCATGTTTAGGAATAGTACTTGTAACTTACAAAACTTATTGTATAACTCACAACTTACTATATAAATCACTTTGACATTTTAGATAAATATCATATCCTTTTCCCTTTTGTGAAAAGAAATACAGAGAGTTGCTTGAAGCAAGAGAAAGATAAAAAAAATCTGAGTGCATATTAATAAAATATAGGCACAAACTAAAAAAAAATGAAGTCTTCATGGTTTTTTCTAACTTTGATTTCATCACTATGGAAATGACCTTGCAATTTAGACTGTGTAAAACTTTAAACAACCATGGCTGCTTCTGCTTACATATTCATCTTAGTCTTATAGTGCCATTGGTGTCACATATTTAATTCATGCATTTAATGCAGATGTTATGCACCATAGTGTCTTGAATGAGTTCATTGGATTTATTTTTCTACAAAGTCTTAGACTGGATTAATACAATAACCTTTTATCTTTAAATTTGAATATAGCTATGACAGATCTGTATTTGCAAAATATTTGTATCACTTTAAATGGTGGTTATTAAAGCAAATTTAAATGTTCCTTTCAGCAGCTTCAACACAGATCATAGTACAGGAGATCAGGAAGGTTAACAGAGAAAATACCACAAAGTCTCTTCAGTGGATTCAAAATAACATTTTCAGTGGATTCAAAGTAACATTTTATTTGTCTTTACCCTTTATTTTATCTTTACTCCCTTCCTGGGGAAGGAGTTAAAAAAATTTTAAAAAGAGGAAACCAAATTATTGAGTCCTTGCAATAATTTCTAATGTCCTTCCTGGAGAGTCCATATCTTCCCTGGAAATATTAATGTTTCCTAACAAGAGTAAGTATAACTCGATAATACTCTTCACAGTGTCTCTTGAGAGACAATAAGACATATAAGATATTTAAGGTGAATTATCCATTTTGTTGGTTTTTTTCCTTTTATTAGTTTGAATGTACGCATACAGATACGTACCTTCTTTTTCACTAGGACTCTTTTTTACATACCACAGCTTGATGAAGTACTAAAGAATTGACTCATTCTTTCCCCCATTGGTGGAAACAGATTTAATACACAACCAAGACCTTCCACTTATGAAAACAGTGCAAAATTTGGGTGTGACTAGAATTCAGAGAATGTTGTAAAAAGAAGTATGAATATTCATTTAATTTGGGAAACTAATGTCAGTGAGGTTCGCTTCCTCTGTTATTAACAATATAATGCTTTTAGAGGAATGTTTCTAAGAAGTGAATTAAGAAAATTAAAAAGTAAAAGTGGATTAGTAGCTCATCATCAATAACTACCACTCACAGACTTATACTGCAAATCTCTTTTTAAGACTTACACTCATCTGTTCTGGGAGCAGAATAAACTCATTCAGTGAACCATTCACAGAACAGAAGCTATCAGAATAATAAGCAAAGGAAGAGTGAATTCACCGGAATAATGCATTAAAACTTCAGTGAAAATTCAGTGAGGGGACAAACTTAAGAAACATTAAGAGTCACAGGGTGGTTGAGGGTGGGAAAATCTCTGGAGATCATGTAGTCCAACATCCTTCTTCAAAACAGGGTCAGCTACAGCAGCTCGTTCAGTATTGTGTTGATCTCATCTTGAACATTTCTAAAAATAAAGACTACACAACTTCCTTGGGCAACTTATTCCAGGGTTTGATCACACTCACACTAAAGTAGTAGATTTTTTTGTATTTCATTTTGTGTCTAATACCTGTTGTTCTTTCACTGAGCACTACTGAGAGGACTCTGGCTCTCTAAGTTTTTGTCTCCCATCAAGCTTTTATACACATGGGTGAAATTGCCCCAGAGTCTTACCTCCTTCAGCTCTCTTTCAGCTTCTCCCCATATGACAGATGTTCCAGCCCCTCAGAGACCTTCGTGGGCTTTCACTGGACTCGCTCCAACGTGTCCATGTCTCTCGTACTCAGAACCCACCCCAGATGTTTTTCACCAGGACTGAGCTGAGGTGAAGGGTCATCTCACTCAACCTGCTGGCAACCTATTGTAGCCTAACAGGCAGGAGCTAATCTTTGCCACAGGGGCATATTGCTGACTTGTGGTCAACTTGTCTACCCAAATCCCTGGTCCTTTCTTGCAGAGCTGCTTTCCAGCCAGGCTTCCTCAGCCGGCACTGGTTAGTGAGATCATTACTCTTCAGATGCAGAACTTCACAATTCCTTTTGTTGAACTCCATCATTTTCCTACCAGTCCATTTCTCCAAGTTGTTGGGGTCTTGAATTGTAGGATTGGACTATCAGCCACTTCTAAAGAAGCAGTTCAGTTTTCTGAGTTTGTCTTCTGCTTTCTTAGGATATATTAAGGATAAAGCAAATGTTAAGCCAATGAAAATTTCTCTGATTTGGAATCATTGTCTGTTTCCTTTGAGAATTTTCCAACTGCTATAAAAGGCAATTTTGCAAAAGGAAAAAAAAAAGATAAGTAGATAGATAGATGGATAGAATAATAGAATGATAGATATTATTACTGGATCCCACAGATGTTTAATATCTCTGTCAAAAATGCATGCATAATTTGATGTTTCATATTCACATGATTATGCCACAGTGTTAAACTGTAAGTAGCACTGATGCTAACACTGTCTTCTGCAAGCCTATCTCAGTATGAATATGATCCAGTATGAGCGTGGAGTTCATTCTTGTTTTATAAGAAGGCAGACTTTGCATCATCTGACTGACTCAGGTAACTGGATATTTTAGATGGTCACATGGAAGTGTTAGGCTTTTTGGAATATATTCGTTTTACTTCAGCATTGCTTATTTGCATGAGTTATTAGCTGTCTGAAATAAATACTAAGCCTCAGCTAAAATAATAGGAATTCATGCTAAGATAACAAGGAGCACTTTCAATCTCCCATGTCTGCCTGCGTGCCATGGCTAACACTCAAATTACATTTTCCCACGAGTGTTCTGGTTTCCAAGAGAATAAAATCCATACATGGAGCACTAGAGATTTCTAAAGAGCACTCTTCCAAATATAAAAGTGATGATGAATACAAGGAGGGTTTATAACTCCTCTCATAGATTCAGATCTTTGTTTTCTTTCTGGCTGCTAGTATTTATTACTTTATTTTTTGTTATGATAAGAACTCGGTTATGAGGGCTCAGTAAATTTAATTGTAAACCCTGGCTCACATTTCTCATTATCTTCCACCTGAGGATATGGTCTAGCACAAGATAAGAAATAGACAGCGTATCTAGAAATCTTCCAGATAAAGACTGACATCTACATTTTAGGCATCAGATAATGGATTTTTCTAACTGATGCTTATTAACAAGTTCTTGTGTTCTTTCTCTGTAAATACTGGGGACCTCTGCTATACATTCTCTAAACCTTAATCTGAACTTACCATCAGCATTCACAATGACAAAATTGTCTCGAATTCTAATGCATACTTGCCAAATGCTCTGTTTCTATATATGTGACCAATATTGTCAGGGATCACCACAAAAGGATACCCTCAGGTGAAAGTGTCAATGATAGAAAAGAAGTTAGCAGAGAGACTGAGGAGACTGCTCTAGATTATATTATAGTTTATAAACTTGAATATAATTCTGACAAATTTGTGTGGTAGCTGATAACCTGCCTAGAGTCTTCCATAGTGTGAAGTAAAAGCACTGAAATCCAGTTCTGGGCACGCAGAAATGATTCAAAAGCGTGTTCAGTCTCTGACAGAAGTGTTGTGTTAATACAGAAAGCAAAAGAAATATTTGCAAAAGCAACAAGGGCATTTGTTAGTTGGCACACTACAGATTTAGTCTTCATAACTAGGTGAACTTCACATTGCAGATGGCATTTTTTTCTAATGCATTACACAAGAAAAAAAGCCATTTGTGCATGACAATTATTAGGACTAAAACCAGAAAAGATAAGCCAGTACTGCAACCTTTTCTACCCAATTGAATATAGAAGAGGGAGGAAAAGAATGAAACATGTTGAAATGAAGAACTGTTCTAGCAAATGGTCTTGGTACAATGCATGCAGAAATTGTGGGCCTATATGCAATAACTTGTATGAAATATTTTAATGAAATACAACTTCCAGAAAGAAAGTACATACTGCAGTTTTATTCTCATTATTTCTAATTGAGGTAATAGAAAATATAAATTTGAGGTACAGAATTGTAAGCAAAGAAATAATATTTAGCAGTAGGATACACTGACTTGAGTTTTAACAGATCAGAGACATACTTTTACTGGTAGGAAATTAGAAATACTGCAAAATGTTATGATTTTAAATATATTAAATCAAGAGTATCTGTGATGTAATATTTTGAAGAAACCTGTAATGATATTACAAGACTGATATTTGAAAAGTTGAAAAGTCAAATTCAAGTTCCTCTTTGATTCTGGCAAATTATGGTGTATCATATTATACCTAGAAAAAGAGTCTGAGTCTTGTAATTAGATTATCTAATTAAAGAACTTCAGTAAAAAAAAAAAAGGTGAAAGGTCATATAACTGAACGTATTTATATCCACAAGGTAATGCAAATTATGTTTAAAAGTGTAAGGCAGCAATATTCGATAGACATTCAATAGCCAGGTCATGGCTTAACCCCAGCTGGTGACTAAGGACCACACAGGAAACTGTGGTGTTTGTTTGTTTGTTTGTTTGTCAGCAAAAGCATCTCACTTTTACTTTAGTGTCTCCCATGCAAGCATCATGGCTGCACTGGAGACGAGCAGCAGCCAGAGAAGTCAGGCCACTGCCTGACTGCAGGCAAAGGAGCATTTAAGCTTTGATGACCTCTCTTTTGATGTGCTCATGCAGAGTTACCATCGAGGGTATTTCTCAAGCATGGAATTCTGGTTCCAATGACCTGGAAATAGGTTCATGTACACTGTGGACAGCTATTAATCTGCAGAGGCTTGACCAAAAATCTACAGTAGCAAGGGGTAGCTTATGTTCCATTGGTACATATTTCTAATTTATGTTTTTGTCGCCCGGGAAGCCTGTGATAAACAACATTTCTTGCACAATGGAACCGGCATGGGATTGCATTAATTTTCCTTTTCTTGATTGCTTTCCAACAAGCCCAGTAAAACTTCAGGAGGTCAGGGATAGGTTTTACAAAAAATCTGCTTTTTGGTGATGCCTAAACATATCATGTGAAAGGAAGCTATTCCCTCTAAAACCATATGAATATAGTAATGTCTTACAACACAATATTCAGGAAAAGGCATTTCTGTGCTGATTGCTCCTCATATTCCCTTCTACAAATTCATCCTCGTTTTTCCCTTTTTATAGCAGATCTAGATATCTGGAACTCTAAAACCAATTTAGTTAGGTAAACAAAAGATTGAAGCACCTTTTTTTTCAGGGGTTGAACAATGTTAGTTATTTATCTGTACCCAGCCAATACTGTCACAAGACTATTCTTTGCAGATTATAATATTTCTGGATAGTGGCCTTAATATTTTTTGTATGTTAAGGATATTAGTTAGAATAATAGAGTTATTAGTTATATATAGAGATATTAGTTATATATAATAGAGTAAGAGGAGTGCTAGCTCTCTACCTTAATGTTAAATTTTATTTTTTCTCCTTTCTTTTCCCCCACAAGTCTGTTTCAAGACAGAACATCTCTGTTTCCCCAACATCTCTCTTTTTCAAGAAGACTTGCTGTCAGTGATCTACTTCATGGGTGCCAAGAGTGGCACATAGGTGCAATGTGAACAGTGAACAACAGGGCTGAGTGCTGAAAGCTAAAACTTTCAAGTAAGCAAAATAGTGGTGACAAAATTAGAGTGACAAAACCAGAGAGAATAATAATCTTGCTTTTCAGAGCCATAATACAGCCCACAAACAAAGCAACAAATCTATTTTAAGTTTTGTCATTTTGTAACATATATATTTTTGCATATATCAACTGAGTGATTCATTCGCTTCCTACATAAATCAGTTACAAGTGACCATGAAATGGCTACCTCTATCTAGTGGGCAAATCCTTTCACAGGAATCAAAACTAGAGTGAAAAGAAGAAAAATAATTTGTCCAGCATGGATGGAATGGATAAACACTGGGACACAGAAAGGCTGTCCCAAGTAACAAAACTGAAACTGAAAGGGCTTATGTGTCAACATAGCCAAGAGGTTTAAAAAGGTGTTTCACTCTGTTGGTCTTATTTAGAAAGCAAGCAGTTAGAATATATTTTATGTATTTAGTTAGAATATATTTTATGTATTTTGTTAGGCAATTACATCAATCCATAAAGAACCAAACTAACTTAGTGGGTTCTATATAGGAATAAAACAAAAATTCACAGTACTGGAGCTGATACTAAAGAGACCTTCATCAAATTATTTTCTCCTCTATTTATGTTTAGCCTTCTGACAGATGTGTGATGAGCTGCACTCCCACTTTTATAACAGATAAAATAAGATCTTGTCAGACTTCTCAGAGGGAGAGAAGATTGTCAAGTGTACATTCGGTGAAAATTATGAGAGAGGTGAGGGTCGTAAAGTGAGAAAGAAGTTAAGATTGTGAGGTTGGCAAGTGGCAGAAGAAAACCATTGGCTTCACAAATGGAAAATAGGTTAAGAAAAATATGGTCTTCACTTCTGGTTCTTCACAGTGAATACATTTTCAGTTTAAGAAATCGTCTCAAAAGAAGCCTATGCTATTAATTCTGGTTGGGATTTTACAGAGTCTGTGTTGGCTTATCTGTGCTTTTATTAGGAGTAGTGAAAAGTTTACTTTTCAACTCAATCAGCCTTAAAACATTCTTAACTGCTCTTGAAAGTCTCCTGGTAGGTTACCTTAAGGATTTCTTACAATTAAAACCAAAACTGAAGGTTTTAGAGTAAAAATACTTAACTGCTTGTAATAGCCCCCCATTAAGTCCGCTCGTCAATATGCTAGTAGTGTCACCTCAATACATAACAGCACTGGAAAAAAGAACTACATCATGCATCAATACCATGCTTTTTGAGATGTAATCTACATATTAAAAGAGATACATAGGGTTTTGTGGTGGTGGTCTGGTTGTTGGAAGGATGGTTTTGGTTTTTTTGTTGTTGTTGTTTTGGTTTGGGGTTTTGATGTTTTTTTGGGGGGAGGGGGTTTCCCTGATTTAGTTTTTGTTCCCTTTTATTTTATCAAAGAAAACAAAATCAGTTTCATTCAATAAACTGATATAAACAAAATTCTTTGTTTATAACAATTCAGGATACTATTTGTGCTTTTCACCATATAAATTTCACTGGATATATATGAAATTGGTGAAGTAATATAATGTGCAGTCATCTTTTCAGTGAAAGATTCAGTCATCCAACACACCCACAGCAAAAAGGGACTAAGAAGGGTAGACAGTCAGGCAAATAAATTCTTTTGTGAACGCAGTTTCAATCTCCTCTGACCAACAGAAGACCTCTTACCTACAGAAGATAGTCTTACATCCCAGGAAGAAATCCTACCTTCTAATATCCTGAAGGCAGTCAGCAGGCAAAGAAGGGGAGAACTAGAGAAGGTGTTCACTTGTAGTCTGTATGCTTAAAAGACCTTTCTTTATTAATACTGTTCTGATAGGAAATGCATATCTTTTCCAGGAAAAGCATGAGGTATATCCAATCAAGTGTCCTTCCCACTGATGTCTCTGCTGTCAATATGGTTCTTGCATTTTGGGCTACAAAGTGGCTTTCAGTGAAGATGTCTCATGGCCTTCTGACTAGACTACCCTTGGATGATTCCACTGTAACTAGAGAGCAGAAGGCAGGCAGCATCCCTGAAACAGCAGTATTTCCCTTCATAAGACTGTTCCTAGGACTCTAGGCAGACTGAACTCCAAGAGAATGGAGACATTCATATTTCCCATTGTCCCTGTACTCATAAGCGTATGGAATTTATACTTTGAGAAGTACTTAACTTGTTGTTATGTTAACAACCTAACAGCCTAAGCACTTGAAATGCTAGTGACAGGCATCTAAGCCAGACAGATCTCTTTCTACCCAAAGAGCTCACCACGTTAATTTTCCAAACACAGAATCCCTCTGCAAACTTTGAAAGAGATTGCACAACTGGAGAAAGCATCTTCATGGATTTAAACGACTGTTTCTTAATGGCTACCTTTGATTTATTATACCGTCCATTTCTAAAATATTTATACTATCTATTTTGCCATTAACATGGAAGATGTAATGGAAAGTGATCCTAGAAATTAACAGTTTAAGTATCTTTAAATCTAAAGCAGCTGTTTCAGAATGAAGAAATAATTGCCAACTAGGTGCTTGCTTAATAGTTGTGCTAAATACCATGTAGACAAGACTCCAGAAAATGTTTCAAGCAAAAGCTAAAGTTGAGGAATTAACCCTCCTGAAACGGTTTTTATAGGGTAGAAAAATTACATAAGGTATATAATTCTATTAATAAGTTTTCTCCTCTGCATTCTTTCCCCAGGCTGCACGACTACATGAAATTTTAGCAATGAATTTAGTGTTTATAAGTTGTGTTGATCTGATGCAACTTGAGGCTAAGACCAGCATTTATTCACAGCAGAAGGCTGTACCCATGCTCAAAAATTCACTTCAGCCTGCATGGCTTTGTCATTACTCTCCTTATTAATTTCTGTTCTGAAAATAATTAAGGTTCTCTTGCTTTTAATTTCTGTTCAAAAAATTCTGTCCCACTAAAATGTCATTGAGTAAGAAGGCATCCTGTCTCAATAACATAAAATCTCTTGGAGAATCCTTTTCTCACATAATAGGTACGCCAGAAAATATCCCAGTTAGGGATGCCTTTAGGCCAGTGTGCTTCTACAGCTGTATGTTTCCTGAGAAGAGTGAAACCTAATCTTTGTCACATGTCATATGTTTCAAATCAACTAAAAGCATTGCCAGAAAATTCTTATTTGCACAGTCAATCCAAGGAGACGAGTCCAATACACCATCTGAGAAAATGTCTGCAACCCTGAGTCTTGTACTTTTGTATGCAGTAATGCCTTCTCCTCGTGCAGTTCTAGAGACTAAATTAATTTTATTCCTTTTGTAATTTCTTTCCCTGCAGCACTTAAGCCACCAGAGAAAAATTATTACCTCACTGGCTAGTACCTAAGAATATAATAACAACAGACATTTATGTATTTGGAGCATCACAAAAGAACACTGAACAAGTTTACTGTCATGTTTCAGTTGAGTCTGACATATGAAGGTCCAAAAGTTTTGAAACTAATAATACTATTTAGTTAATAAGTATATAATGTTGTTAAATCCCGGGATAGGTACAAATTATACGTCTCTGTGCCGATGTATTTGCTCTGGTTCTACCAACAACGCATGGGGAGTTTTCTTGACTAACCTGCATGGCTCGGTCAATGCTCTTATTCCTAAAATGTAGATGGCAGTGGAGAAAAGCAATGCTCTCGAATAAAATGCCAATAGTCACTGGAGAGAAGAAGATGCCTTTGAAAATCTATAGAAAAAAATTGTGCCTGCATATGTTTTAACACTTAGGCAGAAAGACTGTCCCTGTAGAGGTCTTCAAAGGCATCTGTCTCTTCTGGTTATTCAGGGAATTAAAGATGATCTTTTCAATTATATCCTAAAATTTATCCATAAGTTACATGCCTATGTTAAAGCTCCTAAATTTTAAAGTCTGAGCATCAATAAGGTGTGCTCGATTAACCTCTACTATAAACCAAAATAATCAGATGAGAAACAGAAGAATGTGTTTTCTTCTTTCTACTATTATTTTTGCCATAACAAGCCTCCTCCTGCTTGCTTTGGATCTTATTTTCATACTGAGAATATATCTTATCAGTATTCAGTATAGGTCTTCAAGTTACTTTACTTTTGGCATGCAGTACAGAGCTTGTGTACCTGCTATTCCCATTTGTGTTATAGTCGAAGTAGAAGCACACTTCATCTTAGCTCAAACTGTCACATATATACTACTGTTCATTCCTCCAGCTACAGGGTAAGGATATTTTTGTAAGTAGCCCTCAGTTTGATACAGCTACTGGGACTTAAAATGACTTCTTCCAATTATCTCCTATAAAGAATATTTGACTAGAGACAATTTGTCAAGTGCAATTCAGGCTCTTGTAGTGATAACAAGTCCTTTCTTCTTATTTTTAAAGTATTAGCTGACAGAAAGTAATACATATACATCCAAAAAATAAACAGCATTGCCAAGGCACTCAGCAACAACACTCTAAATAATTGTGTTCATTTGATTTCTTTGGTTTCTTAGATATGCACAGTCTCAAAAATTTTAAAAGTATTTCATACAGCTTAAAACTTTCTACTAAATTTCATACTGATATGCCTTTCATAGACCACTGTAGAACAGATTTGTGATTTACTTTTGTTTGGAAAATAAGTAGGAATAATCAATCTTGAAGCAAGACTTTTTTGTATCCTATAACACATGCCTTCAAGAACTCCATTTTTTTTAAGCTTTTCTCTCTCACGGAGACAGACATAGCTCCAGAGGACAAGCATGTATCCTGGAATTGAGTAAAAAGTTACTGAATAGTCTGAAAAAACCACATAATTATGCTTTAAAGACAAATCAAGCTCTTCTCATTTCATTTTAGAGCCCTGAAGTGAATTTCAGAGCACAGCAAAACAAGCAGGCCTAGAGGCATGGACTTAAGGTTTCCTCGACACTGTCAGGTCTAGAGGGTCATTGTTCAACTATTGTGGCATTAGACAAGAGCAATTATCTTGTCAGCTCACTCTCCTGCCACTGATCTAATGGCTAGTAGTAGATGGTAAAGATTCAGGCACAAGAAGTGATTAAAAACACCCTGCTCATAGTAGAACATTTTCCCAATGCAGTCAATGGGATATTTACTCCCTGAAATACAAGTTGTCATATCATTTTACAGTAAAATATTAAAAGAAATTTCTGATCTACTTTTTATACACAATCTGCTATTTTCTCCATATTGACAGTTTCTACTTTTATTTGCTAGAGCTTTGAATTTAGTGTTTCTTATTCTTTGCTTCCTTTTTGTCTGGGGACCTGACTCTTATCTCCAGTCACGTTGTCACCAATTGATCTCTGAATCCCTTCTGTAGTGAGTGAGCTCCTGCATTTTGGCCCAAGTTTAGTCTCCAAACAGGC
>VZTA01022562.1:0-52386 GCA_013398855.1 Mohoua ochrocephala | reverse complement strand
CCCCTGGCTGACAGGTGCTGTGCGGTTTCTCAGCTGCAGAGTACCATTGAGTTCCTTTCCCTGCAGGGATTTCTATGCAGCCTGGCCACAGTGTCTCCACTCTGCTCCACCCTCTGTTCCATCTCCCCTAGCAGGGGCTGTGGTGGCAGATTGTAGGGAATCATCATGGAAGAGGTTTCAAGCATGCCAACTGCATTCCATTCAGAGAGCAGCAGCTGCATTTTACCTTCTAATTTCTGTACCACTATAACTTCTGTTAGGATGTGAATATAACTTCCCAGTTTCCTCTAATTTTACCCCCAGCCATCTTTCTACAGTTATTCCCCTGCTAGTTCATGGTCTCTCAAGGACTCCTTCATATTTTAGATTGAGCAGGGTACTTTAAGACACAGGTGAAATGCTATTTGTTTAATTTATTCAGGTTTTGACAGTGCTTTGAGCTCTATTCTTTATTTCCTGCTTAACGTTTCTGAGTGGTTTAGAGTTAATCCTAGAAGTGAGGAATGTTTGAGACTCTCTCTACTGCCTAGTAACTGTTACTGTTTGCTCCTGTATGGTATCCTTTGGGAGCAAACATACACAATCAGTAATTTCAAATAATCTGAGTGTCACTAGAGAGGGTCATGGCCAAGGGTTATCACGGTGTGGAATCAGGAGGTATAACTAATTTCAGCTCTGACAAGCCTCTTTGCTGTGGTTATATGCAAGTGACCTGATTGTCTCATGATGTTTCTATATGAAGATGGTACATTCTCATGAAGAACGTCAACATGAAACAAATAGCTCTTATATATAAATATTATTAAATTATCCACAAGCAGCTTTCTTTCCAGGCAAAGGATGACTACTGGTGTGCTGTACCAAGTACAGCTGGCATTTGTCACTCATTTCCTTCCAGTAGTCTTGAAGTTACTGAGGAAACATCTGAGCCTTGAAAACTCTCCCTTCTGCTCTGTCCTTTCAGAATATGAAGAATAGGTGCTTAGC
Source organism: Mohoua ochrocephala (assembly GCA_013398855.1). Taxonomy (NCBI): domain Eukaryota; kingdom Metazoa; phylum Chordata; class Aves; order Passeriformes; family Acanthizidae; genus Mohoua; species Mohoua ochrocephala. The sequence goes on along the minus strand of VZTA01022562.1, from coordinate 51,399 downwards.
TGGGTGTTTTTGCATTTCATCTGGCACTAGGCCAGTTGTACTTTTTTTTACTTAAATTTGTCACTTTGAAAACATTTTAATATGAGCTGTGTCTTCTGTTCTTTCTTAGAGTGTGGTTCTGAAGGAAGAACAGGAGGTGCTTATCAGGCGCTTAGTAGGACAAATCGAAGAAAAGGAGAAAAAACGAGATGACAAGGAGGTTGTAACCAGGGATGATGTGGAAGAGTCACTGAAAGCAGTTTTTCAGTTTGTGAAGGACAAAGAACACCTTCTTCAAGGTATGTTGTGATTTGGGAAAGTGTGGTTTGCAATTTACACACTTGGGATTGAGTACTTCTTCTTGTTGTTTTGCAATTTAAGTAGAGATTCAACTTCCTTGTTGCACAAAAAGCATAAAACTTTTCCTCCCCAAAAATTGGGCTCTCTCAATTTAGTATGAGATTGTGGAGGGCTTACAGGTCAATGTGTCCCTTCCAAGTGATACACAGTATTGTGCAAATACAGAGGCTTCTTCTTTTTTGAAACTCGTGAAAGCCCTAAGCACAAACTCCACTGAAGATTAAAAATAAAATTATTGATGGCAGCAAAAAGGACCAGTTTTGACTGTTGAAAATTCTGGCTGCCATCCCTGCAATTCTCTGTGAGAGACACGTGACCTCGGTCACAACATTTCAGTGAGAACTGTTGTCTCTTGGAAGAATAAGACCAAGCTCTTTTCAGTAATGATGGTGGCCCTTGACACTACATGAGGCCATGAGGTTGTAATGGATTGTAGTGTGGATGAATCCCCCTTCCTTCTCCATTCCCTGTGAAAGCGCCTTTCTTAAAGAATTTGACGTTGTAAGAATTGTCAGTTCAAGAAATCAGTAATGAACTTGTCTTTTGACATTCTTATTTTAATAGATCTGAGCTCCCAAATTGAAGAAACTAAGAAAATAATTTCAGAAAAGCAGCATGAGCGAGATTATTGGTTGGAGTACAAAAATGTCGGAAGTAAAATACATGCTGAGAAGATTAGCAGTCTGGAAAAAGACATTGTGGAAGTCAAACATGAACTTGAAAGAACTGAAGGTCAGTTTACAGCTGGTATAATGCAAGTCTTACAGGGTCTTTGCATATTGCTTGCAGGTATTAAATTATAAAATTAACCTTAGGTCAGGTTCTAGTAGCTTGTATCAACTTTTCTAGTAATTTGCATTAACTTTTCTAAGTGCACCTGAGATGGGCTGCATGATCGTGAAAAATATAAGGACTCTCTTTCTTTCTCTCTCTCTCTCTCTCTCTCTGTAAAAGTTCCTTTATTAAAGAAATTGATAAAGTTTACAGAAATGATGACACTTAAACAAACTGATAAACTTGTCCTTTGATGCTTTTCTTGTAAAATACAGACGACTCATTTTTAAAAAATGTCACTCTGAAGGACAGCCGTTTTTTGTAAAAAAAAAGTGTACATATATTTAGGTCACCTACACAGAGGGCTCCCTTAGCAGTCATGCTTGAAAATGTTGACTCTGCTGCTGTTACTTCTCATCATCTACAAGTACTTCACATATTGAAAGCTCCTTTGACAGGAAAGTAGTATGAGCTCATTCTTGGAACAGTCTGTTCTGTGGAGCACACTGGTTTACATGCAGGGCTAGAGGGAGCTCTTTAGCCAGTGGTCGGGACCTTTCCTCCTAGTTACACAGTGTGAGGCCCTGCAAAATTGCCAGGACAGACATAGACACATACTGGGAACTGTTTCAGCACTGTCACAACAGTGGAATTAATTTGAGAGCTTATATATTGTGGTGCTGAGTGCTTTACAAAGATTTCTTTATTACTGCATTATTTTAAAATCCTTTAAATATTTTGTTGTTACATAACCCATGCTTCCAAAGGGAGAAGGATGTCCTGGTTTTCTTTCTTTAGGTCCCTCTCAGTATGCGTGACCACAGCCAAGCAGCTGGTAGTAACAGGCAGTGACACTGCTCTAAGGGTCTCTGTATATTCTGTGCCAGCCATTACCAGGCATCAACTACTGTGGACAAGAGCCAGCCAGCTATCTTTCTGTCTCTCAAAACATATTTTTACCACGATTAAGATCTGCCCTGTGATTTCTACATTTCCAGATAGCTTGTCAGATATCCAGCTCTGTATTCAGGAGAGGTTGGGTTTTTTTCATTATGCATTTTCCGTGTTCTTAATTGATTTAAAACTTTGCTATATAGCTGCTGAAATATGAAATTAAAAAGAGAATGGGCTTTTATATAGAATGCCAGTAGGGACATGCAGTCTGACCTCCTGCATGTCACAGGGTACAGAGTCAAAAATTCATGGTCCAGCAGAAGTGTATTTGTTGAAAGTCATGCTATAGTGGTACACGTGTAAGTGGCCTACATAACGTACTGGACAATGATGCTGCCAGCACTGGATGTTTACCACACTATTTTGCTTAACTCGCTAAAACTGAACCTAGAAAGTGTCTGGGCCCTACAGCCTTCCAGCAGAAATCTGACGAGCTTTAAGGGCAAGGCAGCAACAAATTGGGCTTGTTCACACCTTGAATGTGTAACAGGCTTAGAGAATAAGCACAGGTGAACAGGTTTCTGTCTCTGTGTGTACCACTGAAGGGCTTGACACTGGCACAGTTCATGTTGTCTGCTGGTGACATTTTAAACAAAACAGCTGGAGCGGAGAGGAAGCAAAAGAGAGCCACACATTTAGGTGATGTGGGAAAACGCTGGGAAAACAGTGTTGCAGTGAGAGGATTAGGGAAGACAGCCTCTTTAGGAACTGTTCAGACATACAATTTCTCCTTTTTTTCATTCTCCCGGTACAACTCGGGTTATTTAGCTGTCTGAAATAAAGAAACAGTGAATTAATGACAGTATGGAAGTACTTCCTTTTCATTCTGCCAAGTCTACATGGTGGAGTCCAGCTTCCACAGTGTTAAATTAATAACTAATGCACATCTACACCTTTCATATTTGACTGCCTTTGACTGCACAATGCGTCCATGAGCAAATATTCATTTGCAGCCAGGTCAGAAATAGGCTGTCTGCAACACAAGCACAGAGAAAGACTGAATTTCAAGCCTTTGGAACAAGTATGCAGTGCCTTCCTTCAAAGAAAATTACCACAATCTCATTCATTCCTTCAAAAGGAGGAAATATCAAGCAGAAGTGGGCTATTTAGAAGAGAAAAAAAGAACTAAAGGGAAGGATGAAATAATTAAATAGCAAGTGACTAGAACATGAAGCCAAACATCTTCAGTTCCATGTAAGACACACTTTCTAAATAATGACCACAAGCAATGATGGAAGCAAATAATTGTGGCAATTGCCACATTCTCCATTTTGTCCAGTTGTCAAATTAGAACCTTAGAGCCTTAGATAAGTCAGAAAATTTATTAGGCTCTTTATAATAACTATCTGAAAAAATATCACGTGGATAAGGTGATCCAACATGTTTCTATATCTAAAAATAAATTTTCTAAGAAAATCTCTCACATGGCTCCAGGAGCTCTGCTATTGATAGAGAGAAAATTTAATGTTAAGATGCCAATATTTTAGCAGAGAACTGCTTAGCTCACTGCTCAATTAGCAGAGAATTGCTCAGCTGTTGCAGTTGTCAACAGAAATGTGTAAGCCACTTCCAATTTCTAGTTTTGTAGTTAAACACTACTATTCTTTGGGTTCAGGAGGACAATTTCTGTGGAGAAGGATATTTGAATCCTTTTCTGTGGAGCATCTATGCAGGTGGCACTCACTGATAAGTTCCAGTTTAGTAACAACATGCCAGTTATCTCTCTGTTATCAGGAAAAAATGTAGGTCAAATAATGATTTCTGATTTCCCCATTTTTTTGTTTTGAAGAATATTATAGAGAAGCTTTGAAGGTAGTGAGAGAAGAAAATCAGAAACTGTTTGACAGGCACATGAAGTTACTCAGTGAAGAGGCCCTTAAGGTATTCTTTCTGCTTTTTAAAAAACTGCTAACTGTATTATAGTTGGGATACATGTACTCTGCATTATTAATTATTTTAACTCATATTAAGACTTTGAACTTTTCTAATAAATTGAGAGCAAAATAAGCTGTAAATCTTGGTACACGTGGAATTGGTTACTGCTGTACATGCACGCACATTTTTTCTTTCCATCAGAATAACAATGGGTAGATGTGAGGGCATTTTACAAACGAGGTGTGGGAAACTGGGGCACCATGCACTGACAAGGCTTGTTTTTGAACATGTTGCTTTTGCCATGGCCTTGGTTTTGACATTTACACAGATTTCAAAAAGCAGTAACATACGAAGAGATTGCATGGAAATATACATAAAATTGGAAAAAAAAAAAAAGGGTTTCGCTGTACTTGTAAAGTACAACATTTTTAAAATGCCACAAGAGTGCAGTCTCAGGAAAATGTAGGTTTATTGATACACTATTTTTTTTGTCATCTCTGCCAGCTCTGATTTGAAAACATGATTTACAAATAGCTCTAGTGACAACTCCTTACTTTCACAAAATGCAAAGCATGCTTCAGTACAAATCACTAGGCCCATGAGGTGTTTAAATTCCCTGACTTCGGTGCTGGAATTTCCAGTCATGTGAGAACATAATCCCAAGGACTGTGTTTATGGGGATCCACAGGGGCATCTTCCCTCCCAGTTCTTCCTTTCCCCTTTACTGACATCAATAATTAAACCGTAGCCTTGGCTCATTAGCACAGACTTCTACATGTTTATGTCACTTGTAGATCAGTACTGCCTCATTTGGGATTTTACTTGGGGTTCTTAATAGCTAAAGGTTTGATTTTCTGAAAGCAGTAAGATTTGAGCAGTATTGGGAACATAGAAGAATTTGTTAGGCAAAAAAAGGGAAATGTCCTATTTTAATATGGGAAATCAAAAAATATTGGTAAATTGCTTGACATGTAATCTGCTCTAGGCAGGATGATGGAGGAGAAACATCTGGCCTTGTGAACTAAATCCCCTTGTAATCCCTCAGGGGATGCTACAGTCTGTCGTGTGGATGTTTCTTAATTATTTCCTGCTAAAGAGCAGAAGGTTCTTCTTTATAGTAAGCAGGACTGTCAAAGTTCTGCTCTCAGATGAGATGATCTTAAATTGTGTTTTCTCAGAATGCTGTGGGATACTTAGACAAACACTGTCGCAGAGAGATTGAAGAGAATGAGTGGCTAAAAGAAGAGGTAAGAGGATCACTTGCCTGCAGTTTATCATGGGAGTTCACGTTTGAAATACCGTGGCCTACAGTCAGAACTGTTTCCAGTCATGGGCCTCGGGAGACTTCTGTTGGCAAAGGAGAGCAATTTTCCAGTAATTAATCCATAATCCTGAGCAGCAAACAGTGCAATGTGGTGAATAAAGGTAAGAGGTGAACATCTGCTTTCACAAATGGAGGACCCCCTTTCCTGCCCCGTTTGTTACATAAAGGACTACAATGTTCCATACAAATAAGGATTTTTATCTGTGGAGATTGGGATGCCATAGAGTATAAAGGATCAACCAGGTAAGTAGCTGAAGAGGGGAGGTTTGAATTTCATTAAAGTTCTTGTGCTGCTGTATTGAAAGAAAATGGATATGGATGTTGGAAACATGTTCTGAGAAATGGCTTGAGACGACATTAAATGGAAGGTAATAAAGAAACCATGAGGACTCTACACTGAAGAGAGGGAAATCAAAATCATACATAGTTGTAATTAATTGTTTGATAGCTTTTATACCGTCCTTTAATGGCAATTTAGAGCTATATATTAGGTAGCTGTAATTTTCTTGACAAGAAAAAATTCTTGTGAGCCAGACTTAGGAAACTAATTTTCTCCATGGTGAGAATTTGATTTTATTTATTCCAGTCAATATAGGTTCTTTGTTTCAATCAAATCTAAGCATGAGATTGGTGGGTGAAATGCCTTTCCTCACTTTTACGGCCTCACAGTTGAGAACTGAGCAAAACTTTTTGGGAAGTTAATAAATGAACTCCTTACTTTTCCATGCCACATCAACAAACCTGGCAGAGGTTTCTCCATTTTCCTTACTAGTTTAAGATACTTGCCAGTATGCAAGGACACAGCTTTCCTTCTTCCCCTTAATGAGCTCTGAGCATGCATCTTTAACTTTCCAGGGAGGGTGTCCAAACCACAGCTTCTGAGGCAATGAGGGTAGGGAAAAGAAATGGGAAAGAATTCATGTTTTATTCTGTATAAGCAAACAGGAGCTCAAATCTATACATCCCATCACTGAATGAGTGTGAATTCTCTTCCCTTCTCCCAGTCTCACTGAACACTTACAATTTTTACACACATTAGCAGTGCCAACAAGAGAGCACTTTGGAGCACTCTTATATCCTGACAGGCCCTCACCTCAGAGCTGAGGGATTTGGATTTCTTTCCTCTCAACTAGAAGTTTCCTATGTTATGAATTACTTTCCTAGGTTGCTACTTTCCTATGTTATGAATTAGTGCTTTGAATTTTGGGGGAAAACAAAACTATTATCACTAACTTCTCCAATCCTCTGAATTCACCCATTCATTTTCTCTGCTTTTCTTACATGGATGAAATATTTTCTCTCAGACTAATGTTTATATGTAGCTGACAGTCTATTTCAGTATTTCCTTTGGGGGAGATAAACCAAAAATTTTAGTTTTGTCTCAGTTCAATTTTTTTTTTTTTTTAAGTTTGGCCACTGAACTGAAAAATGAGTTACCAAAATAGCCCTAGATTAGTTACCTCCAAATTTAAACAGATTGGGAGACTTCAGTCACATTTTTCCATGGTTACTGTGTCACACCAAGATGGTGCAAAGCTGCATCACTTCATGTGCCAAACCACATCCTGTTACTGGTTAATTCCCAGTTATTTTCACCTTCTTAATCCTTGGGAGAAGTTGAAACTAGTTTTAACTGCAAGTTTGGATGATCATAGCTGGGTTAATTTGGCTTTGATGAGAATGGATGCTTTCAGATCACTGGTTACTGCTCTTAAACTTGTGCATAGGGCTAAGCTTTCTGGGAAGATATCTTTCCCATAGTACATTCCCCTCCCAGTGAAGGGAGTAAGAACTTACTTGTACTTGAGCAAATGTGGGAGGAATTGTGGGAACTGAATAACTGGCATCCTTTGGTCAGTATAACTCCACGGCGATATGGGGCAATTACCTGCCTGAAAGCAAGTAGTGCCTGGGGCTTAGCCAATGTCACAGAACCACAGAACATCCGGAGTTGGAAGGGACCCACAAGGATCACTGAGTCCAACTCCTGGTCCTGCAAAGCCCCAGCATGTGCCTGAGAGTGTTGTCCAAATGCTCCTTGAGCTCTGTCAGCATTGGATCTGTGATCATTTTCCTGGGGAGCCTGTTCCAGTGCACAATCACCCTCTGAGGGAAGAAATGTTGTGGTAACTTGGACTGAAAACTTTACTAATTCTGGGTAAGAAGGTTTTGTGTATAAGAAGGAGTTAGAAAAACAACACTTGCTGAGCAAGACCCTGAATTTACCTCTGCAAAGAAGCTTTTCCTCTCTCAAAGCTCTGATGTGAAAGCAAAAAAGAAAAATCCAGAGCTCCTGTCTAGCAGATCTGTTTGACTACACAAGAAGGTTTTGCTGTCAGGATGGCATAGCCCAAATGTGTGGCTGTGATTAACACACATGGGCTGTGACAGTAAAAGGGTTCTAATAAAGGTGTGAAAGAACCAGAGAGACCTTCCCTTTGTCCAAAAACGTGTCACTGTGTTTCCCCACCAAATGTGCACTCTTCCTGATACAGCTGCATTCTTTCTAGGTATGTGCTGGTAAGATAGTTGCTATCAAAGCTTTCCAAAATTCTAAGACTTTCTTTTTATTCTTTTTTTTTTTTTTTTAAATTGTCAAAAGGTTAAGATCTACCGAAAGGCACATAGTGATTTGGAAGCTTCTGTCCAGCTCCTGGAAGAAGAAAATACCAGCTTAGTGGCAAAACTGATTGATATCAAACTTCAGCATCTGAGAGTACAAGGGTAAAATAATGCTTTTATGGACTCAAAAGTGATGAATTTGTTTTTCAAGGTTGTGCTCCTGTCTGCCTCTAGAGCTGTTTGGGCTCTCCCACATCAAAGCCAAAGTAGTTTCCCAGTTGAGGGAGGACAGGATTTGACTGAGTATATGTGGGAGTAGTATCTCTGAAGGATGACAGTAACATTGAGACTTCCCAAGTACCAAATTTCAGAGAAGAAACTGGGTTCTTAATTAATCTATTAAGACCTAGCGCCACTCACTTCATATCACTGGGGCTTGGACAGAGTTTCTTTGTGTTGCAATTAGATGGTCTCAGCCCCAGCTTTTCATACTAAGTGCTGAATAATAGACTTTACTGATGGCAAAATGTTTAAGGATGTGAAGATTAATTTGCAAATATAGGGGGCTGTGCAATCTTGAGTGAAAAAAATGACCTGGCACCGAGTAAGGAAGAGACCTTGGGAAATGTCTGTCTGCAGAGGTGTCTGTAGTGTTAGCTTATTTTGTATTGAAACGATTTACCCTTTTCCCTAGAGAAAGATTAATTTAGCTACAGAATGTCAACACTAATGGTATCAAAAGCACAATGCAACAATGGGAGAGATCCATCTTCATTTTCCAGTCCAGCTCAGTGATTTTAGCCATATTGCATAAAAAGTTCCAAGTCTTAAGAAGTGACCATTTTTCTCTCCTTTCCAAACTTTGGATTTCTTTGAAGTGAGAGCTGCCAGCTGTGGTCTGAATCTTGGACTGACTGGAGACTATAACATTTGTTTTCTTTTAGTCTCATGGACATAGTTGAACTTAGGCACTAGGAATAAAAAAGAGCAGCTTATTAGCTACTAAGCTACCTGGCTGCCTCCATCGCATTTTTAAACCATTGCGCTATTCTGCCTTTGTGGTTAAGCAGCAATGGCTTTCAGAAAGGGTGGCCTCCCCCTCACCCCAAATCATTGCACAGGACAGTTTAGAGAGACAATTCAGACCCCTAATGTGGGTTTCACTTTATCTTTTTTGCTCCATAGGCATTTGTTTCTTACAAAGGGAGCTGGCTTGCAAGAAGAACTTCCAAAGGATGAAAAGAAAAGAGAAAATAGAGAGTATGCAGGTAATGCAAATGCTAGCAGCTTATAAGAATTGATAAGTTACTGAACACTTACAGACTTTTTATTTCTGAAGCTTTTTATCAAACTACCTGTTTGACATGGTGAACCCCTTATTTCCCACCTGATGGCAGCCACCACAGCAATGCTAGATTGTAATTTGCATAAGGAGACAAAATCACAATCTACCTGTAATACAGTTTTTAAATTTGAATTGGTTTTAGATTGTGGAACATAATTACTCATCTAGAGCTGGCCTGGAATGCAGTTTACAGGACTGACCATCTTTTATGAAGATATGATTCATATCTTAATCAGTTCTTTACTGATCCATATCGTAACTTCATTATATCTTGTCCCTGAGAGGACACTCTTAAATTCTGTGTTGGCTTTCACTTTAAGTGTACGTGCACTTTGCAGTCATTCAGCTGATACACCAGAGTTAAATTATAAATAAATCCCTAGCAAGAGCAGATGAAGCTACATGGAGCTCAGCCTGAACTGAAAATCTTGGTAGGCAGTACTGAATTTTGGGCTGAATCTCCATCCCTTCTGGTAGGTGTGCCCAGGAAAAGGATGTACCATTAGGCAAGAAGGAGCATGAGCCTCTGCTTATCTGTTTGTGACAGTCTCTGTGGATTCCTTGGTATCACAGGTTTTATTTTACATCTTTGTGTGAGTAGAAGAAAGAGGATGGGAAAAAGTACAAAATTAAAGAGAGATGTTGGAAAAATGGAAGTCATACAGTTATGGATACATGAAGAAGTTTGTTGAAGTTCTGATCAGTCCCAGCCATAGGTGGGCCTTTTGAAACCATCAGGCACCAGCAAACACGTTGACTAAGACTTCTGTATTAAATATAAATATATGTTAACTTCGAAAACCTTTGCTGGACTTTTGCAATAGTTACCTGGAGGAGAAGGCTTTGTTCCAATCAGCTGGGTCACTGTCCCAGGCAAGCCTGTAACTCGGCAGTCCATGCCCAGAATCCTCTGTCATCCTGAGAGTTGGTCAACTACAGATGTGATCTCTTTAGGGGAGTAATAAGTAGACTAACTGTGATTCAGGAACTTGTATTTATGTACCTATCGATACACATACATGGATGTAGAAGAAGTTTATACTTGTTTTTGCTGCCTTTCTTATTCTTTTTAACTATTCAGGGCTCTACAGGATTTAAATTGAACTGATAAAAGCTCATTTCTTCCCCTGCCCCCTCCCACAGACCCATGAGTTCTAACTTCCAATCAGTTTCAGTCCCTGGGTTTTGATCAGAAATTGTGAACAAAGAACACATAAAAAACGCTAAGGAAAATGAACACGTGGCTTAAATTGCCAATTAAAAATACTACCAAGCTGTTCTTTGCATCACACGGGCTAAGCCATGTTAAAGATTGCAGGCAATGCTCATACCAAGTACTGATTCTGACTTCCATAAGGCGTAACAATTGCATACAGTTAATTTTTCTTCTCTTTAAAAAGCAAAGACAGATGGAAAGAGCCACAGAGGTGCCTTTCCAAAGATTCGGTCTGAAACAGATTATGAGAAGCCTCAAGACAGTGATGAAGAGCTGTGGAAAAAATTCTTTGCTCCAGCTCTGCACAGCTTGTTGTGTGAAGATGAAGAAGATTTCCAGGTATGAGTTAAAGTTATCAGGTCTGTCACTGACACAAACCTCTTTCAGTGGGGAGCATGAGCTACTGTCGAGACCATTCTATTTCCAGTGGTGTTATGGCATCTAATGTCCTTTACCTGGTGTGCAATTCAGGTGCTTGATCGTAGTCCTCTGGTGCTGTTTGGGACAGTTAGGTCACTCCATGTCCTTCAGATGCTGGGCCAAAAGAGCACAGGTTCTGTGTCCTACGGGCCAGCCTCACGTGGGTGTTTTGGATGCCTTCAGGCATCTCTGATACCATCAGGCTCATGTTTTGGCAATGGAATGATGTCCTACGAATCATCCCATGGAGTGTCAGGATGAAATTCCCTCTAGAAAGAATTCTGAATGTCACCTAATGAGAGACTCGTTTGCTTGGATACTCGTCCTTTAGACTCTGTGTTGCACAGTAGCATTAAAGGATCAACATTCCTTCAACAGAAAGCCAGGATGAAGGTGTCCCTGGGTGCAAACTATGCAGGTTGAGAAAACAGAGCACATTGGCCTTTCCTGTAGCTGATTGACTCTAACCCAGCAGAAAAGCTTCCCTTTCTCCCTCCCTCTGAATTAGTTTTCTGTTGGGTTAGTCAACCAAGTTGACTCAGAGGTTTGGAGAAAACCAGAGCCAGTGCAGATGTGGCAGAAGCACGTGGCTGGGCTTGGACCTCTCTCTTTTTGGCAGGAGCAAGCTGTTGGTTTAGTTTAATTCTTCTCACAGAACTGAATTTGAGATTAGAATTTGGGTTATAGAGAAGGTGATATTGGTGAAAACACACAGGAGAAGAGGGCAGCAGGGCTGTAGCCTGCTAAGATGAGCTGGCTTGCAAAAGAAGCCCATTATTACTGACATTATCAAACACAACCCCAAGGCAGCATCTCTACTTTAAAAAGAAAAGTTGCTGGGTTTTTTTTGAAGAATGGTTGCTTTCCTATGAAATTGCAAAGGAAAAATATTCTTTCTTCTTAAGGCATACTCAAAACTGGGACCTCTGAAGAGAAGGCTGTATGTGGTTGGAGAAGCTGTGCCTACTTGTAAGGAACCAGAAGAAATGTCAAGCAGGAGCCACAGAGAAGAGGACACTGTTGGTAAATCAGATGGGCATATCACAGCTGAGATGATCAAGGCCTTATTTAAGGAAAATGTCGATGAAAACTAGACAAGCTGTGCTGTTAACACAGAAATGTAACATTCTCCGTTCATTAAATATTTGCTCTCTTCTGTGTGGCATGGAGCTTTGAGGAAATATTTTAGAGTGCCTGAATCATGATTATAAGTTTCATGAGAGGTATATCTGTGTGCAGATACTAATTGGAAGGTTCCTTTCCTCACCACTGAGAGAGGTCTTGTGCACTTTTTGGGGTATTCAGTCCACGTAGCAGCACATACATCTACTAAAAAATCCCAGCTAATATTTAATTTGTGTGGTCTCCACTTGCAGATGTGGAATTCCCTCTTGATCAGACAGTGAATGGGTAAATGCAGGCTGCCATAAAGCATTGAACTGTTACAAAATAATTAATACTCTGCTAAAGCAGAACTAATTTATGCAAGCATAATTCAACTATTGCCATAAATTGAGTGTTTGAATGCTTTTTATCTGTCTCCATAAGAGCCCTACTTAAATACATGGAAATAAACAAAAATTAATTTTATAACAATTTAAAACCAGCATAAAAATCTCTAAGGTCTTAAATATTTTGTTTGTTTAGAATTGGCCAAATATATTGTGTAAGCCCATATCCTTGGTTTGTGGTTGGTCTCTATGAAACAGATATCTTAGTGCATGGATGCAGTGGGAGGGTTTCCCTCTGGCTCCCTCTCAGCAGCACACAACAGTTCCTTCCCTCATGTAGGCTCTGACCCGGGCATTTCCTCACTAGAAATTTGTGACACTATTGAATAATCTGATTTAAACCCTTGACAGGTAAATCAGCTGTTTGGAATAAAGCTTTTTTAAAAACTTACATTTTAAACAACCTGTATCTCTGTGCAGTATCTCAGTGTATTTGTACTTCAGTGCAAACCCTTTTGGTTTTCCAAGCACGCTCAGCTGTTCCTGCCCAGCAGGTGTCTCCTTGGGCTGCAGGTGAGTCCCACTGTTCTCGGGGCTCCACTTACCAAGCTCCTCCGAGGCTGGGATCACAAGAAGACAGGTAAAGGTGGCAGACTCCGCCTCACACTGACTCTCACTTCCCTGCCATGTGGTGAACAGTACAGTGGGTTTGGACGTGCCCCTGCTGTGACCCAGAGGAGTTTCTGCGAAGGCTGAGGCGATTCCTATCCCTCGAGTGTCCAGGGAATGGGGATCCGCACTTGGGCAGCTCCTGCTGCGTCTGCGGCCCAACAGAAGCCTCCCCTCAGCTCCCCTGCCTTGCTTTGAGTGCAGCGCAAGCCCCATGCAATGGCTGACTTGAAAGAGAGATTAGTTCTGCTCAGTGATTAGTTTAGCTTCTCCTTTAGATGCAGAATTAGAATGTGGCTTACGCTGAATGGCTTTTCTGTTAAAGAAAGGCCTCTCCTTCTTCCCACCACTCCCCAAAGGGGATTTACATTTTCTAATGGTGTAAATGTAGAGCCCATCTCTAGGCTTCTCTTGGCTTATGCCCACAATGCATAACACCAAGTGCAGGACATATGGCAGGACAACATCAACCTGCACCTTGGAAAAAAGAACCCTTGCCTCCTCCAGCCAGTTTAGCCTTTTCCCATAACTGCCTGTGTGGGTGAGAGGGAGTTAAAAAGAAATCCCAAACATGCTAATTAGGGTACAAGCCACAGGCAGCCTGCACAAGCCAGAAGCAACAGCCTGCAGCAAAACATATTTAGTGAAGTGTCCCAAATCCCCTTGATTTCTACAGGATTAGCATTAGGGCCACTGCGAGGCTTTCATATGGAGAAAGCTGGGTCTTCAGCCCAAGGCATCTGGATTCGATAAATTTGTTACTGGCAAAATCTCTCAGAAATGAGCAGCATGCTGTAAACCAGGGGGCTGATCAGCCCACTTTCTGGCAGCACGGCCAGTGCTTCCAAGCCCCACTTGGAGTTCACTACTCCAGTTAGGACCAAACTTGCGGGAGTCAACGTGGCATTCCCAGCATTATGAAATACCTTTTCTTTACTGTGTTACTGTTGCACGAGACAACCCTAGGATACAAGCAAGGGTCCAGGTGTCTCCACAACTGTAATCCAAGCTAAGCTTCAGTTGAGCTGGAGTTATGTATTTAACTAGAGCACAGCTCAACGAAACTTGCTGTTTCAACAGGAAGAAAAAAACCCAACGAGTACTCCTTGGAACTCAAAGAAATACAAGCATCACTCAAATTGCATGGAAATAAAAACTCTTTTAATAGAACTGAGGTCCATGAGCTGGAAGTGAGAAACATCAATCCATGGAAGGCCTAAAAAGCACAACGGGGAGGGGCGTGCTGAGAGCCTGTATCCACTCCAGTGATGAAAGGAGCTGCTTACCTCAGCACTCTGCTGGCTTGAACCCTCTCTGAGCAACTGGATTGTATTGCTTTATAGTCTGGTTGTGCGGGTATGATCTCCCCCAGCCTGAGCTGCAGGGAATGTGGGTGACTTCAGCTTTGGTCTGGTTTTTTGCGAGGTTTGCAGCCTCCACTGCAGCGGGGTTATATAACAAGGCAATCTTTCCACAGGTTCAGACCTGCACGTTTTGGGAAATGAGGGTAAGAGACTTGTTCTGCAGCATTTGGTCTTGTTTGGCTGCTTTCTGAGAGAGAAGTTATTAAACACTCTGCTTCTGTGGGCTAAAAGGAGTTTGCCAGAATAAGGTCAAGGCAGAAGCTAATGGACTGAAAAGTTACGCTATAGTGACAAGCACAGAACAGAGAATCTAATGGTGTTAGCATCTTTAGCCACTGATGTTTTGCAGCTGGATGTTCCTCTGAAAAAAGGCTTTTCCTTGGATTTTGAGTCAACTGTGAAAGGAAGGATGTTTTTTGCAATACTACATTTCAGAGCTCATGTTCCACAGCCTCCCACAAACACCGTATTGTTTTAGGCCATGACACAGCAACAAGATGCCAACAACTGTCCCCACATGTGGACAACTGAACACTGAGCCATGCTGAAAACTGGGATTTAACATGGTGCTGGATCTTTCCTCACTTTTAGTGATTAAACTGAAACAAGAAGCTAAAATTGTATCAAATACTTCTTTTCCAAAAAAACCCCAGTACTCGGGGAAGTGCTGTAGCTGGCACAGGGAAGTTCAGCAGTTACCACCAAGAACAAAGCAGAGATCCACGCTATGAAAATAAACCTGAGACCCCAGTGCTCCTTGTGTGCTGCAGCTGCCGGATATCCAAAGCACTATGCTTGCATCCAACACAATCTCTGTACTATTATCACCTCACATAGAAATTTAAGGAAGCTGGCTCTTTGTTCCAAGGCTTTTTGATCTTTGCTACAGGAAATTTCATCATCAGAGAAGCAAGAAAAGAATCGAACGTGCTTTACTCACTCCTAGACTGATGTGTTATCTTGGGGAGGCCATCTCCCACGGTATTACTCAACCTTCAGGTACCTAAAGGCGCTGAGTGGGTGGCAGCAATGTTACACCTTCAGGGAACCTGCCCAGGGTTCTCTCCTCCTCACTCATTCTCCTCTTGATCCAGCCAGGATGCCGCTGAACAATCAGCCAAGTCCCTCTGCTCTCCAGTTTGAACTTGGAAAACAGCAGCAGCTCACAGATTTTTCTTGTTGGGCAAACTCAGTGGAAGATGTCAAGCCTGTTTGTTTCTGCTCTCTCCACTGCGGTGTGAGAGCTCCGAAGGTCAAGTCAAGAGATTTCCAACAGGCCAAGGAGAAAGCCCTTCTTCAGTTTACATATGCTCCCATTAGCACTGCTCTTTTGTCCGCATTCAGCAGATTTTTTCACTGCCCCTCACATTATCTTGTCAATCTTCTGCTCCCATCAGCATTTATTATCATTCCCAGTGTTTTTAGCACTTAATTCTCATTTCTCTGCCACAATCTTTACCTCAATTATGTCATGGCCTTTAAGTTGCAATTCATTTATGTTGCTACAAAATTTGTGTCAGGCTCTGGAAACGGGCACTTTTTGTCTAATGAAAGATGCAGGGTTTCACCCTGTCCCTTTTTCTTGCTGAAGGGCTGCTTGGCAGCTGGGAACGTCTGTGACTTATCCTGGCAGTTGGCTGAATGGAACCTCCGATGTCACAAAGGCACGCGAAGACAGCCTCTAAACAGGTCCTGAGGTACAGCTCAGTTTAGTCTGTCGTGACTTTGAAACAAAGAAGAGAAGCAGCAAAGGAATTTAGATCTGTCTTCAGATGAAGACTCTACATTTGGGCTGTTAGAAAACTCAGGAGCTGTTCAAGTTCTTGTCCTGGCAAGAGTAATTGTCTCAAGAGGTAAATCTAGTTGGTTTCATTATATAAGTCTCTGATTTAAAAAAAAAAAAATATATATATAGTGGTTATTCTGAAACACCAGTTCCCTATACAAAGCTTTAAGAGGAACCACATCCCTCAAACAAAGCACTCCATCCTCCCCTGCTTGCCAGGGACAGCAGCTTCCCTACACAGTCTGCTCCTGTAGATTAAACAGCCTTTCAACTCAATTTTGAAGAGAACCAGGTTTTCACAACCCCCTATAATTGAAAAGTGCCAGTAATTAAAAAACAAAATATGTCTGTGCGCTGTGCTTTTTAAATTAAGCTAAACTGAGTGTTATTTCAGTGATACTGAAATCAAACATACTGGGAACAAAGCAAAGGAGAAAATACTACTCAGGAAAATTCCCAAGCCAGTTTGTCTCCCACGAGTAAACCAAAAGGCAAGGGTTTTAGCAAGGCCTTCAGCAAGAAAGCCCAATCTGCACAGCAGCTGTTTCAAGGAACACAGAGCAACAATGACCGAGGAGTAAAGGGGAGCAGGAGTTCATCATCCCTGCAGAAGACATGGTTTGGGTGTGTGCAATTCTTTGGTGCTTTCATGATTTGACCCTCAAGTCCACAGCAGCACAAAGGGTCCAAGGGATCAAAGAGATCTAGGAACACGGATCTATCCTCAGCCAAAAGCCTCAAATTAGACTCTGCAGAGAGCACCACAGACCTAAAAAGAAGGTTGGCATCTGTTTTATCATAACCCAGCACATCAGGCTCTGGAGGAGGAGGAGGAGGACGAAGGTCTACCTTTTCCCTTCACACGAGGCCTGGACTGTGTTTCAGAACAATCTGTACCCTGGTAGTTACTGATGTAGCTAACACGTCACCTTTTTTCCAGCTGACCCCCAATTCAGACAACTCACCTTTTTTACATTCTGACCACAAGCAAAACTGAGTTGCTCTCCGAGGGCACGGTGCCACACTGAAAGCCTCAGTGGTAGGAAGACAAAATTTTAGTAAACCGTGTATGAAACTCCCCAGATGTGGGCATGTGCATTACATACTCTGTAACAGCTTCAGGGGTTTTTTGTCCATGCTTTTAGAAAGAAGTTTTAAATCTACCGCCCTGTACTGCTCAGTTTATGATATCCTGGCCTCTAGGACAAGCCTCAGGCTGTTGTGAGGAGGAAAGTTCCACTTCTGTCAGCTCTCCCTGTGTCTAATTGCAGAAGATGGTCTCAGCAAACTGTTCACAGCTTTTCCAGCACTACCTTCTGCTGGAAGACTAGGGAAGATAATAATAATAATAATAATTTTTGGGGACATATTTATGCTTCTTGCTCAGTTATAAACAGTACAAGTTTATTGCCATGAATATTTTGAAAAACTAGAAGATGGTGAAATATCACGTTAGGTCAGGACGAAGGAGACAGCTTGTTACTGGAACAGTGAGGCTGTGAGGACAGCCCGGGGAAGAGGCTGCATGGATCACATCAGCCACAGGCTCAGAGCGCTGCACTTCCTGCAATACAATATGCATGTATGAAATACATTTGGTATTTTATTAAGTAAACAAAGCAATTATCAGTGCACATTTTAAGCAGCAAAAAGAAAAGAAGCACCTCAGACTTTCATACCGTAACAAAAGTTCTGTGGAAGCTGCATTTTATTTGAAAATCCACCCATTTTTGCTAACATACATTTTAATATTTTAAACAAAAATAGAATCTGCAGAGACAATGCAGCAAGTATGCTTAATTCATGTACAGAATTGCTTTCATATCATTGACTATCCTTCTGAAGGCCCCATTCCACCCAAAAGTTATGATGTATTTACACAAAGCACCGATCAACAGCGCTACTTGAATTCCTCGTGAACTAAATACCCACTAGACATATGTAAGGAAGCTACTTCCCCTTTTTTACTTTTAAAAGGTACATGATCATAAACATGGCACGAGCCAAATGAAAAGGCTTTCCCCCCCAACACACAACACCTCAATTTGTTTTGTTTTTTTTTACAGAAAAGAAGGAAAGTCTTAAAGTGAAAGCAATTCCTCACATTCATCTTGGAAAGGCCTTATAATGTCAAATGTAAAAATAATGACATGCCAAGCACAAAGCAATAAAGTTCCTTCCCAATGCACTAATGCTGAATTAAAAATGTAGTGCTTCTTCTAGTCAGTTAACTGTTCCCTTGCAAAATCCTAGGCACAGAATTGACTATAAGGATTAATGCGTTTTACAGCTCTTCCCTAATTCCCATATATACTGAGAATTCATTAGATTCAGACCTTTAAAATATTTAGTGCTCTGTATGTCAGCTGAAAAGCATTCTGAATCAGATTCATTCTTTGTGGATAAAAATCAGACATACTGTATACATCCATACTCATTTTCATAAGGAGGTTTTTTCTGATACAATATTAATGTTAAATTGATAATCATAAATAAATACAAACAATAATACATAAGGAATGTCTACTGCAAACTGAATATATAATTTTTAAAAAAAGTTAATTTCCATTACTGCTGTGCCTACATTTGTGAGGACTGAAGAAAAGGTAACTGCAGAATTAAGAGTTAGGATTTGACCCTCCCCTGCCCAGAGTCTTGTTTCGAGTTACGGTAAAGGACACATCTCCAATCCAGACAGCATTTCCAAACACCAATATCAATTTCCAGAACAAAGGCTTCTCTTCGTACGTTACCAATTAAGGATATTATTAGAAGCTGAGAGTATTGACGTGTTAGTCACCAGGACAAAAATAGATCTTGGTCTTAATTCATGGCAATTCTTGGCTTTGTGTTGTGTACTGATGTCTTCTTATGGAGGTGTCCCAGCTTCCTTCATTGGTCTTCATCATTTCACTGCATCACTTAATGGAAGAGGAGAGTTTGAGAGACTGAAGTTCTTTTTCTTCCTGGGAGTTCACTGCTGAGCACATCTTTTTGGAAACGTTCCTTTCTCTTCCATCTAACACAGTTACATAAACTGAATCTGGAAAGATGAAAAACCCTTGGGTTAACATCCAACAGAAGTAGGACTTTACTGTAAACCTGTTTTCTTCAAACATTTCCATTCTTCTGATGCCCAAGCTACCCCATGATCTGAAGTTTTGAACAGAAATAAAATATTTTAAAAAATCAGGGCCAGGAAACAACCAAAAGCCATCAGGATGTTTTTCCAACGACACCGGCCTTTGGAACACCTCTGCATCAAAAATAAAACCCACCTAGTTATCCATGCAATACTGTCACCAGCGGCAGCACAACACAGACCAGCACCATTATGAAGAGAACTCAGGGTCAATTTTCATGTTGAACCAGAGGAAGTGCGCAAAGAAAAGCAGCTGCTGTGTGCAATAAGCCCTACTCTCTCTTTACACTATGAATTCTTGAATTTCTTTTTCATTTTGCTATTTAATTCCCACCTGCCCCTGACTGGTAAAAACCAACACAACTCCTCCAGTGCACCTCTGTACCAAACTGGATCCCTGGCACACGTGAGACGAGCACCTCCTCCTGCATGAAGGGAACTCTCTGCTCAAGCCACGGGGAAGCGCACGAGCCCTCTGCCAGCAGCACTCAGGGCTCTGCTGCTGACGGGGAACTCTGAACACTGTCCTGAGGAGATGGTAAATACCAGGTAGCACCAGTTCCTTCTCCCTTACTGCAGCAAGTACCACATGAGCTGGTTCCATTCCCAATGGATTGAAGCAAAAACACTCAATCAGCCTTTAAACTGCTGAAGGTAAACACACAGAGTTTCCAAGTCACTTCCACAGTGCTTCCAACTCAACAAGAATTGGTTTTATTTCCTTCAGAAACAGTTCTAGCCATGTTAATAAAACTTGAATTAGAACTTTATTTTTGTTTCATATCACAAACACCAGCATCTCCCCAGAATAATGGACAATACCTAAGTTGTTCTACAAGAAATCCTGGAGAGAGAGCTCTGCAAAGGGATCCTTTCCTGAGGCTCTGTGAGGACTCTGACTGGAAGGGCTGGATGCTGCAGACAGCTAGTAAGAAAGACGACAGAGAAAGGGAAAGAAAAAGAAAACAAGGTCTCAGAATGACAGAATATGAAAGCTGAACGTGTAATGAAAGGACAAGGGGAGGTTAAGAGGCAAACTTGGCAGAAATCAGCTACTAAAACAAGGTGTTCGGTCATATGGAAAACAAAGCCTCTTCAATGGTTGGTGTAATGCAGAAACAAGCTGGACATGACCCTCCAGAAAGGAAACGCCAGTAGCATTTGCCAAACAAGCAGATAACCTCACACTTCCATAGCAGTTTTCTTCAAAAGAAGATACAAAACATTCAGCCTGACTCCTGTGAAACAGGTTAATCCTCTCCCTGCTTTACTGGGAGAACTACAGCCTGGCAGGGAGAGATGATGCTGGGGTCTGGCCAGAGCATGGCAGCTTTCCAGATGGTTTCTCCAGAAGGAATAGCTCTCAGCATCTTTTCTTGTCATAATAGGATGCATATAAAAAGAGGCTGGACAGCAGAGAATAGATAACTCTCTATTTGGGACCTATAAGGAGAACATGGGACATATTCTGTGAGTAGAAGAAAAAGAAAAAAAAAAAAGGAAAAAAGATGAGAGTTTCAACTGCTACTGTGGCTGTTTTGGGTGAGAACTGAAGACTGTGACTGATAGTCTGTACACTCATAAAAATTGCACCCTACAGTCACGTACCTAAAGCACCACACCACAAACTCAGTCATTTAAAGCACAGAACTTAGAGGTGGGTAATATTGGCATTCCAACTGCTGCTGCTGGGAAGGACCAATAACCTGCAGGCTGTACTTGCAGGAGTATCTGCTATTTGTTGATTTATTTTTCCTTCTGTGTTAGTACTTCTCCCGTTGTAAATGGTGGTTTATTAAATCCTATTTGCCCTCCCTCTGGGTAGAACATGCATGTTTTTGCAGTTACAAATCAAAGTCAGCATCCTCCAATTCGGGTTCCTCACTGGAACAGTTTGTTCAGAACCAAGTCACTTGCATTCTGTGCCTGTGAAAAACACTGCATGAAGACCTTTTCCTTTGGAAATGCCAGGCACCTGCCAACCTATGCATGACAGGGAATCTGCTTATGGGAGTTGCTTCCAGAAGTGCTCGGAGTGTAAAATATTGCCACTGCACATTTAAATTTTTCACATGAATGTCTATCTCAGAAACCACATGAGCAGAAGGACTTCCTTCAGGAGCAGTACATGCTTCATCTGCATTGGAATCTTCATCTCCTCCCAAAACCCCACTCCCAATGGGGCTCTCAGATCCAGTCACCATAAATAGATTACGGAAAAGTCATGAGACAGAATGGGAAATGCTTGAGAAGCTGTTTCAGGAGGTCAGAATTTCCCCTCTTAAACCCGGTTCTTCCTTTTGGAAAGCCATAGCCCAGCACACCCCACCACTCTCCAGGATTTGAGGCAGAGTAGTGATATGGTCCAATAGAGTCCTAACTTCAGCAAGGCATGCCTGGGGCCACTTGATTTCAGGAGACATTCCTCCTCTTCACGGTCAAATGCCTTGAAGTCACATATTAAAAGTCCTATCAAACTGAGTTGGCAAATCTCCAACTCCTATCAAGTCCAAAGTAATGTCCCAGTTTGAAAGCAGTGTGGAAGACTGGTCACTTAGAGTCACTTGTGCAACAGCAGCACGAAATTTCGGGAAGCCTGTTCAGGTTAAAATCTGAGAAAAAAACTTGACAATGCTATTACCTAGATGCCACAGTTAAATTCCGACAAGACACAGCATCTTGCAGTACATTTACATTTTAACAAGATTTCTCTAATTATTAAAAAGGACACCTAAAAAAATACATGGAAAGTACAGTCAGACAGTTTCCTACATTTCACCTCTCCAGATTACTGTTTATAAATAGATCTGGAAACCAGGACCCACCCGACCAGTTTCTAAGGAGAAGCATTTAAAACAACAGCACTGCCCATCAGTTGCTCTAGTGCTGATCTAACTGGAGCTGTGGATTTGGTGCCCCTACTGCCCCAGAACTTGTGTGATGTGAAATGCACTGCACTGCGCTGCTCAGACAGCTCAGTCTCATCTCCAACATCAGCCTCACTTCTCACTGCCTCCAACAAAGGCAAAGCTCCCTGAAGTCACAGTAAAACCTCAGAACCCGTCCTTACACGAGCATTGGGCTGATTCCCATCGTTAGCTACATTCTGGTTTCCCATGAAACAAGTCTGTCAAGCTGTTTTAGCATATATTTTAGGGGTAATGTGACAAAGCAAGCATCTGTAAGGTCTGCTTTCTGGCATAAGTCTGTCCTGAACTTCATACCCTGTTCTTACAGTTTCAAACACCCCTCAGAAAAACCCCGCCTACACCCAGCCAAAAAACAACCACAAAACACACCCAGCCACCAAACCAACTTACTCATCTGCACATTTACCTATTCTCCTTCACCCAGGTGATCACTCCTGCTACTTGCCCTGTACAACTGGCTGTGTTAACAACTGCAGTGTTACAACAGATGTTAGCAGTAGGCTGAGTGATTTCTTTATTCTATTTTAAATATTAAATTTTGCACTACCCATCTGCTTCCCCCTCCTCCTAAGGCTATGTCCTTCTAGGGACAATCACACCAGAACACGTGACATGTGAAGGCACACGGATTTGTCATGAATGTACCGTTTTATATGGGCCAACACAACACCACTGCTGGTTTAACAGTCAGGCCCTGCTGCTGCACATTGCAACACTCGGGCCTTGTGACGGGCAGCTCCATTCCAACCCCTGTACATCAGATCTGTCTGGTCTGCAACATTCTGCATTTGCTGTACTGTATCACATCTGCCATCCCTCGGCTTGAACCACTGATCCAGCCTGTCCCCTCCTCAGGCATACACACACACGTACACACACACACACACACACACACTTCCCCCTCACCAGCTACAATGTAATCAAACAACTCCAGCCATTCTCACTGTTCTGGGTAGCACCATGTAATAGTTTGCAGTGAGTAATGTCCACTGTCTTATCATGATCAAAACTTATTTTCTTTCTCAGGCAGGAAATACTGACCCTAATGCAGGATAAATATTTTCAAAGAAAAATCACACACCTTTCAAAACTACGAATGCCTTCTGCACTCAGATTTTCAAAGAAGCGACTGTTCTAGTTTCATTCTCAATTATTTTAAATTATTTTGCCCTTAAAAACCAAACTACCCTTGCTTTTAACTGCAACAATTAGGAAAAAAGTTGCAAGCATGTAAAGAGAACACTTGGAAGAGAAGCAAAACAGGTATACCTAGAGATAGGAAAAACATATTTATCAAGACTAATCCTTGAGAGTATCAAGTTAGGAACAACGGTTTAATTCATACAGAAACCGGACAACATTAAGACGCCTATTTTCCCAGTCTGTTCTCAACTCACTACAACTTGGCAATAAAATTTTTGGCAACAACTTCATATCTGTCATCACGCTTTTAAGTACCTTCAGCTTTCTTTACTGTAGACAACACCCAAGATCTATTGGGAGACTGGAGGTGATATAATCTGGTGCTTTAAAAGTAAATATGAGAAACAATTTAGTTTTTGGCAGTGATGATGCCACGGACAAAACCAGTATTAGAATAATGGTGTTTACAGTGATCCATGTGGGCAGTTTGAGCTGTGCACCTTTCAGATAACCATTATTTATTCTTTAAGATTTGTTTACTTACCCCGAGAACACACGTTTCTATTTCTTTTCCTTTCCTTTTTCTATTTCTGGCACAATAAGAGTATTAACTAAACTTAAACTGCGAAATACTCTCAGAAGAGCCTCAAGACTCAGCACACAGTAATTTCAGTGTGATAAAAGTGTAATTCCTCTCCGTGGCTATACATGAATGAACTCTGCTGTGTATGGGGAAGCTCTCACATGCAGCCCTTGTTTCATTTTAGATGCTTTACTGATGTCAGGCTTCTGAAGACTCAACACCTTCCAGCAACACAGACTGTGTGTCTCAGGGAAAACCCTTCTTGGTCACAGCAAATGCTGACTCAAAGGGTGCGTTTTCAATGAAATTAATTCTCACAGGAGCCAAACGCTGTCAGATAAGAGAATAAATATAGCTCCACACACCTCACTTGTGACTAATTCCTCTTTCTCCTGCTCTGACAGCCAGCTGGGATTCAACCTAGGCCACGCCCTGCAATGTCAAATGAAGCAGAAAGGCTCACTGAGCTATTCAGACCCATCTACCTGTTCATAACTGAATCAGGCAGGTAGGCAGGGGGTTTTTTTAAGGATTGTTTCAAAATTAATTTTCTTTTTTATGTAGGAAAAATTCCTATCCTTGAGGATCTTTTTACTTGGTCAATATTTAAAAACGGTCATAAACACTATTTGTCCTCTTGAAATGGTATAAAACCCACGTGAAAAATACCAACTTATTTAAGTGACAGTGAAGGTGCAAAGCAGCTCTTGGAAGTCCAAGAAAAAGTCAGTTGAGAACTGCATTTCCAGCTAAAGAAATCTAACAGCATCCCTTTCAGATAAAGCATTTAAAAACAGATATTAAAAAAAAAAAAAATCTATCCACCAGGCTGTATTTTAAAGAAGACAATGGACACACTGCCCACTGGCAGCACACAGCAGAGCCTTTCTTGTTAAAGGATCAGACTGAGGCACTGAAAAATGCTTGAGGCTCTTTTTAGTTCCAGCTTACTGCTGAATTCTCTTCCCTCCACAGTCTAGTCCCAAACCCTGCACTTATACCAACCTATACCTAGGTGAAGTTACACATGAATGCTTTTAAACAGTCACCTATAGAGACAGAGCTCTTTATAGTAAGATCAAAACACAGGCACAATATATTTCATTTTTCAAATAGAAGTCTGAGGTACAGAGTGAACTTTGAAAAAGAAACATCTGATGGGTAAGTAAAAACACACTGTTAATCCCGGAGCTTCAGTCTGCCAGCTGAACTTGGCTCTGCCTCTAACTGCAGTTCACAAACATAAAGTCTTAACGATCTCAGAATTTTCCAAAAATAGTATGAATGTGTTCAAGGTTATCCATCCCCTCTTCCTCCTACTTTTTAAAATGTTTTTCCTACTGTAAAAAAAGCCCCTCTCTTCAAATGCCTATTGAGTTATAAAAGTGATTTCAGATAGAAATTTCCCAG
This sequence comes from Mohoua ochrocephala, assembly GCA_013398855.1. Taxonomy (NCBI): domain Eukaryota; kingdom Metazoa; phylum Chordata; class Aves; order Passeriformes; family Acanthizidae; genus Mohoua; species Mohoua ochrocephala. Next base: position 26,112 of record VZTA01022562.1, on the reverse strand, counting down.
TGACAGACCTCCGTAAAACAAACAGTAAAACAAACCAACAACAGGTCTGTATTTAACTCCAGTTTGATGCAGTCAGTTCAGTGGCCCTTCGGCACACTCATTCCAGTGGGTTAGGCAATGAATCTGGACACAACACATCCCCAGAAGCAGGTACCCAGGGGATTCTAAGGAACACTCCCTTTAAGGTAGCACTTAACAGGGAAAGGCCAGGTAGATTGGTATTGCTACTGCACATCTTCACTGTGCTGCCAATGCAGTCTCCTGCAAAACCATGGAGGAACACAAAACCCACTGGAGACCACCACGGTTAAAACTAGATGGACGTGCCATGTGCCTCCCACTGAGATGGTCAGGACCAACAACCAGGTGTTGGGTTGAGGCTCCACCAAGTTTGGCTCCACAGCCTTTTCAAAACTATCTAAGGCAGTCACGGACATGAAAGGCTACACACACTCTGTATGGCCGATGCAAAATGCTGTAATACGAGCACACACCTTGCACCTTGGCTACTTTAATGCTTTTAACTGTAACAGGGGAAAGAACAGTGACACATACACTTAGGAAAAAGTTGTAACAGCCAATCTCACAAAGCCATACTCTGGGGGTAAAGCAGCATGGAACATGACTTTGGGGGAAAAGCTCATCTTCAGCAAAGAGCACAGACACCAATTTTTCTTGTCCTTTGTCATTGTCACATTCCTAGAAAAACAATGCCTGAAAAAAACCTACCCTCTTTGCTTTGCTAACACAAACTTGCTGCTGCCAACATAGATACAAGCAGATAGGAAGCAAGCCTCCCAGGAACCACTGGGCTTGTGCAATAATTTGTCCAACACAAGTAAGAAATATTAATTATATCTATGTATAAAATTAACATATTAAATATACTTCTAAAGAAACTGCCTCATGTGTAATTCATTCCCAGCACCAATAATATGAATATACACACCTGTGCTCCCGGTACAGGGCCAAAGGGGTTTGGTGGTCTCATGACTGGCTGACTGTATATCAAAGTTGGCTGTGTCATTACTGGTATGCCTCCCATCTGTGATGGCTGAAAAAACCCAGACAGCATGAAATCACACACAGCATTAACACATTGCAAGTTTTTAAGGAGATAAAGGAAAATGGCAAATGGGTGAAAAGTCTTGGTCATATTTGAGATATGCAATCATGTGGGATCCTTCCACAATGTTCTGCAAATAAAGGTTACCAGAAAGGAACATTAGAGCCTTTCCAAGGAATTCTCTCAATTAACAACTGAGCCCATTCAATCTCTCGCTGCAAAGATCTGAAGCACTAAAACACTTGTTAGACAAGCATTTGTGCGGGTCCTTCTGCTCCCAAAAGCACTGAGGTCTGACAGCACTTCCCCGACTGCCTGTGAAAGCACAAGCACAGTTTTACAGACAGCAGTGCAGTGCTGATAGAGTTCAGGACAAAACTGAAAACTGAGAGCTGTACGTGCAATTAATGTTAAGTCATTATGCAGTCAAAGTCAAGTGTTACCAACACTCCAGCTGAGCCAAATTATGACTTTAATGTGTATTAATGGTCTTACAAGTCAGGTTATATTTAACACAGATGCCCATCTCTGGCACTGCTTTTGGCATTCCCCTCAGGCTTGGGTTGACAGCCAGCAGCAGTCCTCCTGAAGCAATCCCCATGCCAGGCAGCTTTTCCCTGACTAATCCTGGTGGGGATGGTACTCCTCCTATCATGCCAACCAGCTGTTTGGGCAATCACAGGGTGAACCCATTCAAGAAACTGACCCTGATGAAAACACCCTATAAAAAAATATAAGAACAATTGAACAACTGCTGGCCTAAGGAAGACACAGCCAGGGAATGCCCAGGCACAGTGCTACAGCACTAAGGAAGCTGCCTGTCCCAGCATGCTCACACCAAGGGAAAAGCCTGCACTTAGAGAGGACCATCCTCAGAACTATGGGCCCCACTGCTTTTAGGAAAAACTAAAAAGTTTTACAGCAAGGGCTGTAAATTGAGTCAACATTTCAGAGACTCCTCATGGTAAATGTCCTGAGTAAAGTCTGAATGAGCCAGGGCAGATTTCAGGATGTGCTACGGATCCCACTGGTCATTCTGTAATGGCCCATCTCACCCCCCTGCTCAGACATTGCACATTGTGTTTGAACAAGCAGCAGCAACGCAGGGTAACAGAGCTACGGCTCCTTAATTCCAGTACCCATTTCACACTGGCATTTAAACCCCACAATGAAAGCTGCTTGACATCACAAGAAAGATTACTTCCCATACACTACACGTTACCTTCCCCTGCTGCTGACTCAAAACAACTACGAAAATGCTGCTGGTACCGTAAGTGCAAAGTTGTGTAGATCAAGTTTGAATCCACACTAATGTTAGTTTAACCACAACAGCTTTGATGAAGAATATGGGAGTTCATGGATGGGTAATAGGGAATGATATATGATATATGATACTCTCCCAAGAGGCCCTCAAGAACACAGATGGCCACTTCTGCAGATCATTTACTGAGCATATACAAGTTATAAGTCATTAAACTAATTTGATCATATGATGAAACCTTTTTTTTTCCTTTAATCTGTGAGGCATTTAATAGAATAACTGCTTGAAGGAAGTTCTCTTGCCTTTTATTCACTCAGGAAAACTGTGCTGCATCAAAATCATACTAAAAAGAAGAGCTAAGGCATATAATTTCAGAAATATTTTAAAATTTAAGGTAAGAACAAAAATTTTCAGAGCAAAAAGCAGGAAGGTCAGGTTTATGTCAAAAGCCTTGAGGTACTAGTGTGCCACTAAGAGATCCAATTCCCAACCAAAACCACACCATATTGCAGTGTCACAAACTTGCACTTTTGTAGCATTAATCATCACAGATACTTGCTCCCAACCTCAGCAGAAGGTATTTAAGGAAGGTTTCACTTCACCAAGAAAACATTTCTGTTCTGAAAGCAGCTGTTTATACTGACGTGATAAACTTGCTTCTACAATACACTTATTTCTATGCCAATAGAAACCAAGAACCAAGAACAGACACTGTGTTAATTTTCATAGAATCACGGAATGGTTTGGGCTGGAAGGGACCTTAAAGATGATCTAGTTCAATATTAAGAAGTTTATTGAAAGAACAAATGAAGTAAGGGAGGGCAGACAATTTCAGACAAACACCACGCAAGTGGTTCAGAAAACCAGAAGTTAATAATTTGGTGAAGAATAAATGAATGGGAGCTGAAATTCAGTCTTCAGTAAAATAGTTCAGGAAAACAAGAGCTACCAAACTATAAGCAAACAAAACACAGCATCTGCCCGGTTGGAGTTGTAGGAATTCCACTCACCATCACGTAGCCCATCATTCCTGTTGGCGTTGTGGCAGGATAGGCCATTACAGGGGGTGCCTGGTGTGAGAAACAGTGGTGAACTGAGAGGAGGAGAGATCAGCTGCATACTGTAAGACACTGCTTTCTAAGGATCAACTGCAGCACTCAGCTTATTATGAACACAGCAAAGAATAAATAGGATTTGCAGTCTGGTGTAAAGAGTGTATCCTAATTATTTCAGATGGAATACAATACCTAAGCTTAAGTTTCTGGGCCATCTTGGCAAACCTCTAATAATTTATTTGCTTGTATCATGTTAGGATTCTGGCTGGCTGAACTAAACTGTACCACTCTCTCAACATCCTGTTTAGGAAATACAGTACAAGACTCAGAGAAGGTTGAAAGAAAATATTCATGAAGCAGAAGCACTTTTTTAATCCCATGAAGTACATACTTATTTTTTATGAAGTATATACTTATATACTTATTTTACTTATTATATTTTTTATTCCCATGACTTATTTACTTTTATTTTATATTTCAGTATCGAAAGTAATGGTACACAAGGAGTCTTAAGAGAGAATCTGAAAGATTGAAAGACCAAATGACCATTGCTTCTGCTGACACTTACAGGAATTCTCTTTAGCCAGGATGGACACACTATGGGGATTCTCCTAGCAGGCTTTGATATAAATTAGACTCTCACAGGAAGAGCCAGTTTGCACTCCCTCTCCCTCACTCGCTTCATTCACTGCATTTGAACAGGCTAAAAGTCCTCTTGGTACTTGGCAGATACGTTTGTATCACCCTGATGTACCTACTGTACTTTTATGAAGGTACAGTACAATTGCTGTCAACAGACAAAACCTGGGTGAACTTGTGTTTTGTAAACAGCTTGGCAATATATATGTAGAAAAACAGCTGATAACTCTTAGAAATATAAAAAGACAGTTCTTCATCTCTTACCCATATTCTTTATTCTACAGTTTAATATCCACTTTCTAAATTAGTATTAACTATTACAAGGACAAAAAAGTTGGATTTTTTTTTTTCAGACTAAACTAGTGCTTACAGATATTCAGATAGCTTGCTCTCTATCCACTCCATCTCCTGTTTGTCTCCCCTCTTAGAAAAAAAACAGTAATTTTCATGCTTTTGCTGTGGGGATTTCTATTCAAGACAAACACTATAGGCATTTCTTGGTACACAGACATTACTGCTATAGAAAAGAGGCAGATGATAAACCGTTAATCATACTGGATTAATTAAAGCAGATAAATTGTTTCATCAAGAACAGGGCATCAGGAAAGGTGCTTCTAAATTCAGTTCTAAGGTATCAGCTGCTTTTTCTTATAGAGTAGAGCCAGTGCAACTGGCATTTCAATTGCCATGAGAACAGATAGAGAATCATCTGGACAGTGTATTTGCCATCCATTTCACACAGTGGGCAAAGCTATCCTGAAAATTACAACTTTTTTTGTGTTGCTTGTGTACACACACCTACACAAACATGCTGAATAAACTTATTGCTGAGTGCTCAAATATGGACCTACCACCCTTTAGTTACAGAGTTACCCTGGAATAAAAACAGAATACAAGGAAAGACCAATATTACTGTTGACATAAAGAAAAATGTCCTTTGAAATGAAAGCCTGCATTCCTCAGATGGCAAGCAGGTCATTTCTTGCCCTCTATAAACTATCTGCATTAATTTTCTTTTTTCATATGAGCATTCATGACATATTGGTCTCTCCCCACTTAAAAAAAAAAATATTTAAAAATCAAGATCTACCAGAAATGTGGATCAAGTGCCATGTATAACAGAAGCCTGTGAGGTTTCATGCAGTTATTCAAACACAATATTTTTATCTTCATTCAGAATTCACCAAATGCATTAAAGGCAGCACAGACACACACCCCAGCTCTCTGGCAGCAGATGGTACAGTTTAAAGCAAGGAAAAATAATCTTGGTATTTCCCATGCCATCATTCGAGTCAAGAGCCTGCACACCACCTATGAAGTTTGTGTATGCTAGGAAAAGCTCAATTTTTGGCACACCAAAGATTTTCAAATGAGAAATGTGTAAATAGCGAGGAGGTTATGAGATTCTGCAACAGCAGTGGTTAATATCAGCATGCCAGTCGATTGCAAAAAAGGCTGTGGGTTGTTTCACTTACGTATTGTGGAAAATGCATGCCATTCTGTATTTCCCAGGGAGAACAATTACATAATGCAATAACACTGGATTAGAAGCAAATACTTACACAACAGAATATACACAGATAGCATTTTAGTTCACAAATACATTAAATGTTTACTCCAACACATTCTTGTAATTCAAGTCATTCACTAAGACAACACACCTGTGATACTGTCATTGTTATTAGGTTTGACATTGGTTTGCATAGTCCATTTATTTGGTATATGCCTTTTTCACCAAAGATTTTCAAAAGCATATTTATTTAGCAAGCAGCAGCAACTCCACAATAAATGGACCCGCAGAGGAAAACAAAGCTTTTTTTCCCCCCCTCACATTATTTCTTTTTCAAGTTTTTTATGTTTCTAGAACAGTTTCACAGGAAGTGTCTCAACAGTATCTCAATAATAAAAGCTGTTAAATGTAATGACTTATCACAAGATGTAGATATAAGACATGAGTTATTAAACAGATTCAAGCACACAGCTAAACTCAAACCACCAGTCATTAAAGCAGGTAAGTAGTTACAACTTCTTCAATATCTACACACCCTCCAGTAAGATCCACAAACATCTCTCTCCCTAAATAAATGTAGTGAGTTGACAGAGGACACCTGGTAGGGAAGAGGTGGCGGATCCAGGAGGACAAGTTCTGTCTTTCCAAATCCACAAAGCTGCATTACTACACTGCAGATTCAACCTCCCCCAGTCAGAGCCAGATGCAATAAATCCTTGGGGGCAGTTTGTTACCTGTTCTGTCCATGTACAGTTCTCCAGGTCATTGGTGAAAGGGTGAGTAGGATTCACATGCAAAAATGTTCTGTGAACATTGTGAAAACTACTTCTGTAAAGTCTTAACACGTAGTTAAAAGCCCACTCCCTACACTGCTACCCCGAAATCCTTGCCAACATTACCTATTAAAATAGACATGAACTTGCTCATCAAAACTGACATGGATTAAAAGCAACTGCACACACTGGGGCAGGAAAGCAGTAGTTACGTACATTAAGAAAGCTGCAGTCACAGACACCTCTGCAGGTATCAGTGGGACCAGTTCCCACCCCCAGGGCAGGCCGAGTTACAATGTGTGACCTATCAGTGCACCCGAAGGGCACTTTCACACTTCTACTTTCTAGACTGCAAAGCGCCTCCTCAATCCTTGGAATTCAGAGTTTTATGTTCTAAACTCATAGAACGGTTTGGGTTGGAAAGTACTTTGATGATCAAGTAGTTTCAATCCCCCTGCCATGGGCAGGGACACCTTCCACTAGACCAGGTTGCTCAAAGCCCCACCCATCCTGGCCTTGAACACTGCCAGGGATGGGGCATCCACGGCTTCTCCGGCCAACCTGTGCCAGTGCCTCACCAGCCTCACAGTAAAGAATTTCTTCCTAGCATCTAATCTAAACCTGACATCTGTCAGTTCAAAGCCACTGCCCCTTATCCTGTCTCTACATGCACTTGAAAAGTCCAGTGAGTGAACCCAGTGGCCCCCATCACACCATGAGAGAGGCTGCTCAAACACTACTGTTTAGTTTGTGCTAACCTTTGTTTCACATCACAAACTATTTACAAGAATCACACAGCCAAGAAAAACAAATTCCAGCAGTACACACTTCCAACTGACCATTTCTTCAATTTTCTATTACCCTTTTACTGCAACTATAGACCATTTTCAAATTCATCCATTATACATCACCCTGCAGATCTAAATTGCAGGGAACTCACTATTTTAAAATGAGCATTTGCTTACCAACGTTGGAGCGTTCCACGCAGTTGTAGGTGCAATCTTGGGTTGCCAGTTGGAACCACCTGTTAGTTTCTTTTCACCTGGCTGAGTCCAGTTTACATCACTTCAAATAAATTTTTAAAAAAAAATGTTAGAAAATATTGGACTTTCTCATAAAACTTCTTCAGCTAAACACCATTTCCACTTGGGAATGAGGCTTCTTTTATTAATGAAGCTCATTTAGCAAAGGAGTTGATAAAAAGTTTCATGACAATATGCTTTGGCTTGGAAAAGTAAGAAAAGATGTTCGGCACGAGCCCCCTCAGCATCTCAGTCAAGTTGCCCAGAATAGGTAAGTTGGTGCATCTGACTTTGGTCAAGACATTTGAGTTAGTTTTCAAGACAGAATATTAGATTTCTGAATGACTTCAGAGTTGGCACAGATGGTCCCAATAAGCTTGAAATTTGCCAATCCCATTTCTCAACTTTGCTGCTAGTGCAGATGTTCACTACCCTTGAACACACACACGCCCTGCTTCAAAATTCACTTGTCTAAAGGTCAGCCTCAGGACCCAGGTTGCAGTTTCACAATCTTTAATATCGCTCTGCTCACACTCAGATCACACCAAGTATTTAAGGAGTGCTATGATTACCTGCAGCAACTACAAGGAAACATTTTGATGAACTATTTTTTTTAATATGCCTGAAGCCTGAAAGGACTCAGAGACAGGACACCTTGCCTGCTGTTATCACTGTCACTACCACTCGATCTACAAGAAGTACAATCCCACGCATGCTCTAAAGGCTAACATTATGTTGTTATGCACAGGTTTCAACATGTACATTCAGGAAAATTTATTATCATGAAAATCCAAATGCTCAACTTCTGATTAAGCATACTCACTTTTTAGTAGTTCCATTTCCAATGCCCAAATCTGTCACAAAGGAGAAAAAGAGACTACTGAAACTCTGTTTGTTTAAAAGAAATCAGTAAGTATTTACACGTTAGCGGTTCCATACTTACTGCCTACAAGATTGGCTAACGATGAATCCAGATCATCTGACACTAATTTATTAGGCGGTACTTTGGCAACTGGAAGACTCTGGTTTTGAGAGGCCACTGTTGGTTTTAGGAGACCACCTAGTTCATCAAAGCCTTGGAAGGAGAAACATAAGTGATTTGAATCACAGGCCTCCCACAAATGTCACGGCATTCAATGAAACAGACAGCAAGGTCAACACAATGGCTAAAACACAAAATTTAACCTGGTGATGCTACTCTATACAAGAAGGATAAAACTTATCATGCCTCTTGATAAAAAAGATACTTACTATGGAAATAAGATTTCACCTCAGTGGTTTAACCTATGTGACAATTTTACATGGAATGGACTCAAAGTGACTGTGAAGCAGTCAAAACAAAGAAAAAAAATAGTGTTTCAATCTTACAAAAACATGTATTTGCTTTTAGCAAATCACTGGCTTACAAAAAAAATCTGATGTCAAGTCTAATGTCAAAAGATCAGAAAATATCTACTTTCCAGATGCTCAAAAGAACAGAAAGAGCACTATGACTTCAATCCAAATTAACAGTGTATTAACTGATCATTTTCTGAAGCAATTGTAATGTCAAAAGAGGAGGCAAAGAAGTGCCAAAAACCACGCTGCAAATACATAAAACGAAGATGCAATTTTACCTCTCCCAACCACACTCTACAAATACAGGCTTAATTTCAGCTGACAGCATATAAAAGTGAAGGCTGTTCACTGTGTGAAGTTTTAATGTACAAAATATTTAAGTGGGGGAAATCAGTGTAAACATTTCAGCAGAGCACGGAAATAGTCTGTAAGGAAAAATTATTTGATTAATGCTGTTATTGGCCTTTTAAAATCAGCTTCCTTTTCTCCATCTGAAACTCTGTCCCAGTAGTGTAAGTAAATACAGATTAAGAGATTTATACCTCAAGAATAAAATAAATTAAAAGAAAGGACACACGTCATTTATTTTAGCAAGTGTCTTACCACCAGAATCTGGGACAACATTAGAAGATTTGTTTCCAAACACAGACTCAAAGTCAACATTAAGGCCAGCTGATGGCTGTGGTTGAGCAACAGGAGATGGCGTGAACCCTGTGGGGAAAAAAAGAAAGAAATTGTATGTTTTTATACAGCATTTCCCACAAATCCACCTTTATGCAAGACAAGCCAAATAAATATTTCAGCACTGCAGAAAGACTAGGAATACCTCAAAAGTCCAGATTACACCCCAACACCGAGCAGTTTATTTGGTCTTTATTTGAAGTTACTCTTCCAAAGAAAGATTCTGTCTCAAAAACTGGACAGACAGGCCAGAAAAGACACTCCCCTGCAACTGCTTAATCTCTGGATTAATTATTGACACCTTCCTTATTCTTTTACCACAGTTTACAATAAAATTACTGAGGAAAAACTCACTATGCTTCTCCAGGAAAAGAAGCTGGCTAGTGTGGAATCTGTTTCAAGATTATCTGACTGAAAATTATTCCCTCCATGTTTTATATTAATCCAGCAATTCTCTTAGATACAACTGGAGTAAGATCCAAACCATCCCAAGGTGCCTGAACTAGTAATGCCTTTGATTAGACACTCTTAATACTAATCATTTTCATAGCTCTTAGTTATTTTTTGACACACATTTTGCAGTTGACCATGTTTTGCAGTCAAATTTCTAGAAATTATGGCAAGATATGCGGAGGTACAGCCACATTTCAACTCCTAATGCTGTCTAAACTTACTCCATTTGTCTCCCATGTATCTGTAGTGTTCTACAAATACACAATTGTTTTTCAACACTGAAAATTTATTGCAGTATGAAGCATTGCATATGATGTTCAGCAGGATTAAGTTGATAGTTCAGTAATGCAGAAGGTAATAGCCATTTGTTTGTAGTATTTTTTTAATGTTATATATGATCACACACAAGCATGTGCATGACCTCGGTATTCAAGCAGTAACAGAAGTAATTATTGCTTTATAGGAAAAGCACCAANTTTGTCTTCTACAATTGCTGAAAAAATTAACCAAAAAAAAAAAAAAAAAAAAGCAATGCCACCTTGAAAACTAGCTCTTCTGGTTTCTAACAAAAAATGTGATGACATGGAGAAATGAAAGGATCGCAACTACTTCAGCAGTAAAACACTGCAGGGGGTAGAAATAACTGACAAAGAACACTTCTCGGATTTCGTTTCACTTGCGGGGACAGCAACTCATTTCAATCTTACCGTTTTTCTGACGTAAGTCTCAATTCACCTAAAAAAATTAGTAACTACGGGATGTTATTCTTGAACATAAACTTCACAGAAAAACAAAAAACAAATTTGGATTACCTGTTCCTTTTTGTCTTAAAGGAACACAAGACTCTTAACTCCACCACTAAAATTTAGACAATGTAGTTTTCATTAAAAACAAATCAAAGTAAACTGCATACAGCAAAACATGGGAAGCAGTAATGTGGGAAAGGAGAGAGTAAATAATCAACAAACCAAAATGAGTATCTTTATGACATGTATACCATCAAGTTGTAACAAGCCATTTCAGAGACTCTGAACTGCAGATAGGAATTCCTTTGGTGGGATGTCCTGCAACTCTTAAAACCGTGCCTGTACCAATAGAAAACTTGACTTACAATAGCTCATATTTTGCTTTAGCAAACAGCCTCAACTGAAACAAGCTGAGTTTCCTGCTCTCACATTTTAGAAGTTTCAGGTTTTATGAAACTAAGAAGATGAGACCATCTCCAAGACAAAACAATACACAGGACTCCTTTGAATCAGCCTCTGAGAAAGATCAAATCCTACTCTTGATACCAACCACCAACTCAGGGCATTTTTTTTTAACAGGGATATTCTGAAAGGTACAAAGGTCAATATTTTTAATGGAGCTTCTTTGAGTGTCAAGACTTGACAGAAACTAATAATCTTGATTTTTGAATATGGAATAAAGGGGACAGAGTCATTTTGTTAAATGACTCTCACTAATTTTTATGCAAATACACTAAACCAAAATGTGACTTTATAGGGCTTTTAAGAACTAAGCCTTCCACAAACCATTTACTGAAAGTATTCCTAAGCCTCGCATTGCAGCAATGTTAACACACCCTGTTCAACCAGGTTTGGACAGCCCACAGTCTCTCTAGCAACTATCAGGACGGTGTTCCAGAATCAGCACCAGTACAGGGTTACTACACAGACGTGACACAGCTGCACGAATGATTAGCCAGTACTTTAATGCAGCAGAGACCTCTTTCTCCTGTTCCCTTGCAAAGCTTAACACTAGTTTAGTGCACTGTTTAAGAGTAATACACCAGCAAAATTGCCATAAGCAGCACGAACATCCCAATCCCTTTATCTTAAAAACAATGAGGTAGAGCAAGATGAGAAGATACTTATAAACATGCATGTCTTTCGTGTGGTATGTAGCAACAAGTAAACTACAAGAGATCCTGAAATGGGGAGATACTCATTTCATGTTTAGACTAAATAAGCCTTAGTTTGGCACAAACTGAAAAAAATAGATACCATTTGTGACCACACACCTGGCACAAGCACATGAATAATAGTTGGAGCCACTACAACAAGGCACTTCTGTAGTCAGTAACATGCCTGCTACTTCTAGGCACACAACACATTCAAACTTCTGTGTGTGTGGTAAGGCTGCATCCCATTACCTACCTCCAAATAGACCAGCTACAGAAGAAGGCTCATTGCGGAAATGAGAAGCGTTAGGGTAAGCTTGAGGACCACAAAAAGAATCTGATAAGGAGTATCACACAAGAGAGAAAGCCAGGAAAGGAGAAGAGGGAGAGTTACAGAAAGAGAACCAAGATACACTGTTTATCTGCTATTCAAAACTTTAATTTCACATCAGTCTATAAATCCACATATAGTCTAGTAACATAGAACCAATGGAATGAAATCAATACACATCAGACAGACAGTAAGAAACAAGTTTACACAATCTCTAACACAAAAGGGGAAAGCACGGTTTCAAAGGAACAGCTATATTAGGATGAAAACTTATTTCTTCCCAATCAAATGCCATTTTTTACACCCTTGGAGGAAATGAGTGTAAAAGCTTCAAGGCATTTTTATTATACCTGAAGTATATTCATATTTGGTTGCCACAAAGGGATTTAGTTGAGTAAATGGATTGTAATGATCTAAAGAACCAGAAAGAGTTATTTTAAATCCACATTCACATTATCGTAGCGCCTTGATTGTGCTACAGCTAAAACTGCATCTACATTTCCCACATCAATCTGTCAGGAGGCCACTCTTTGGTTCCAGATACATCCTTAGAGCATGAGACACTGGAAGGGAATGCAATGTATCAATGCCATCCATTTCCAGTGACTTCAGAGCTGTCATGTGATAAATACTACAAAGACCAGCAAGAAGAACAAAAACCCACCAGGGTCCTTGTTCATAGCCCTGCACTGCTGCAACTTTTTGTGTGACTGCAGAACAAGTTATGCAGAGGAAACTGATTTGACTAAATAACCATCCTACTAAAAATACCAGCTGTATTTCAAATAATCATTCTCCATTTACATGAACCATAAAAATTTCATTGGAAGCATGGAAAAGACAGATTATCACACAGCAGTACCGACTTAAAGTATTTTATATATATTTAAAGATATAATTATCTTGCTTGCTTTGTCTTTCCATTAAAGGCAATCAGGCTAGGAAACTAGTTAGTTAAGGTGACAAAGTGTAGGTAGTATGAATATCTTTAAAGAGACCATCCCTTTGTTTTACCACTATTAACAAGAATCAGAGATATAAAAAAACCCTCTTAGAACAAAGAGTCTGTACTTTACTTTGATCAGTTCTAGTTGGGTTCAACCAGGATAAATACAGCCTGTCTTAAGTTTAGGTTTGTTTAACAGAACTGACATGTAATTAATTGATTTTTCATCTATGAAAACCAACTGAATCTTCATATTGAAAAGTAATCAAATTACAATGAGCTGCACCAACACAAATGTTAGAAGGATTTCTAGTAAGACAGCCATGCTGAACCATCTCCAAAGTAAGGTGTGAACAGCTTTTAGCAGGTAACTTATTAGTTTATTGCCCCATAGGTAAACAGTCTGAGTAGATTATGCTTCAGTATGTGCTTGGCTTTATCAGCTTTTTTAATGACAATATGACTGGGGCAAAAAAAAAGTGGATTAAGCTCCTTTGTTTAAAAAGAACATTTCAACCTGAGGAAGAAGGTAGCAGCATTTTCTTTTTCTTCTCAGACATATGCAGCATTTTACCTTAAAATTCCCAAGTACAAGAGACTTGGTAAAACTGCACTCAAGCAACTGCTCTAACTGTAATTATGTTTCTTTACATTGGGTTAGAATCCCATCTAGGCAGCCAAGCACGGATTTCAACACCATTTTCATGGTATAGCTACTAAATCAAATTCTAACATAGCACAAAACCAGCCCCAAATGACCAGCTTTTAGTTTCTGAAAGGCCCCAAAAATATATTTTAGAAACTAAAATAATGTTAAAATTTTTAGGAAATAGGAAATTAGTTTAAAATGGTACTTTACCAACAAACATTTCATGTGTGGGTGTCCTACTGGTGAAAGTAGATACATCAGAAGACACAGACAGATGAGCAGCATCGTTAGTTTTTGAAAGGAAAGGATTTAGGTTTGGAATGGCATCATCAACACTATCAACAGTAGCAGAAAAAGGATCTGTTCAATTCCAGAGAGCAAGAGAAAGAAGAAAAGGGACACGGATTTAGTTTTCTCCTCACATCTCTAAGCTTGGGATGACCTAGCCAATTATTTCATTTTCAAGTTGTCCAGAATTACCTGTTCTCTACTCAAGAAAAATACTGCAGACACTAGCTACTACTTTGCTTTTTAAAAAAAATTAATAACACCATCTCACAAACTGTACTTCTTCCTGAGTGTGTTTTAGACTGAAAGCAACTATGTTATTCCTCTTTAAACACAATCACTTTTTGTTTCTCACAGTCATGTCCTGACATTTGTAACAAAGTCCCTGGAAGAGAGGCTGCCTGTCAGCACTACAGAACCCCAGGTGCTATGAGAGGATTCAATGCAATAACATCCCCAAGACAACTTTAAAAACCTGAACAACACCAACTGAGCTGAACTTCTCCTTCTCCAAACTGTGTTTATGGATTTTTCTGTTACTGAGCATCACGAAATTTTCAAGAGCTATGATTATACCAAGGTAGCATACAGGACATAAGCATTTTCCCTGCTACTTGGGGCATCAGGAACAAAGCAGCTTGTTGTGGATATGCTGTTACCTGCGAGCAAGCAAAAGACTGCTCTGCTTTTACAGACAACAGACAGTAAGCCATGAGGAGGAGAATGCTCCTTACTAAATAACTCTCAGACGTTATTGGAAGGAAGGAAACACAGATCTATACAAGTGACTTCCTAAGGCACACAGGAGTTTCTAGGTTTCCTGAGGATGGATGCAATTGCCAAGCTCATGCACTCCTGTAATTCAGAATCTAACAGATAAACTGGATAGAGAAGGCAGCTACAATGCTTGCTGGCTGAAGGAGCTGTAGTTTAGCTGCCTGGTTTCAGAGCCCATTAACCCTTGATGGAAAATTCAAGAACTCACTAGGTGAGATCAGCATCTAGTCCTACTTATCATGGTGCCTAGAATTGCAACTTACTCTTCTAGACAAAGCCACTACAGAGAAATTTCTGAAGAATAATTATAGGAAAGATGTCTTAAATACTTCAGTTCCTGGCTTCTTCTTTATTTTTTTTAACCTGGCTAGTTTATGCATTTATTCACAACTCTTGTAAATACTATCCGTGCTGCGCACAGCAGCTTCAAAGTGTAAATTATTTTCTCTCCGTGAATCTGACCTCCTGATTATTAGCTAAAAGTCCCACACAGCTTCACATTGTGCTGAGTTGTACAAAAGTCCTAAAGAAAATGAAATTTTAAAACTGTAACTGCATTATTCTTTGCAGGCCTAATGCACGCTTTGATTTGCTGCTCAAGATATGTTATTAGGTAAGACCTGACTTTTCCCCCAAATTGGCTGTGTTGCAAGAATGAGTGAAGTACCTTAAAAGACCTTTTTCTAAATCGTTCAGTCAGCAAAATGACAGTGTCCAACAGCGAATAAAAGATAAGCAGAATAAGCTGATATAATATTTGTAAGATATAACAGGAATACAAAGTAATGCATTGTCTTACGTATGTTTTACATAGTGGACATGCCAATCAGCCAGTCGCCTGAAACTGAGTCCTTGCTTTCAGCTACTCCTTAAAACTGTTTTCTGCTTTGAATGCCATTTTAAAAGATGTAGAACAAACAGATCTGACAATAAAAATGGGGCAGATTATCCTTTCATCAGTTCTTCCTTGCTCTTTCTGTTGCTGTTTCACATTCTGCTGATTTTATCGGTTCTCTTTATATGTAAGTAGAAAAAATTCAAACAGATGGGTCAAAACGTTCATTTCCACACTGACACATTTACTTTGCCTCTGAACTTTAGGTACAAATTGATAGCTGGCAAATATACCAGACACAGCCAGAATGGTCCCTAAAGAACCCAAATAAATAGTGTGGATAAAACAATATGAAAGAAGCTAAGAGGAACAACAAGTTTTTAGTCTGGATCTACTGTCCCACTAAAATTATTTTACACATGCACTCATCCAGAAAATTACCACAAACTACTTTCTGTTCCCAATTCCCAAGGCTGTATATGGAACTTCCTGTGTTTTGACTAGTAAGACGATATAATGCAACTTTAGATTATCAAGATTTGCTCAGAAATGTGATCCATTCTCAGATTCTCTGCTTGGCTGCCTCATTCTAATTCTAGCCAGCGTGTCCAGTCTTGTCCAAGTCTCAGAACTTGCCAATGCTAGTAACAAAAGTAACCGAAAATTAATTGGGTTTGGGTAATTTATATCCTTGCATCATCAAGTTTTAAAAATTGCTGTCAATCCTGACAGCAACACCTCAATGTTTCTAAAGCCCAATTTCATCCTTGAATTCACGTGGCATCTGTTTGTGTCAATGGAATCACTCTGCACCTGCATGCTATCATTAGGCATTAATGATTTAGGTGCATTTAAAAGAATAGTTTGAATTTTGCAAGTTTCTACCTTTAAGTTATGCAACTAGAAGTACTGTGCCTGGAAAAACAGTGACAAAGGATTTTCAGTGGCATCTCTTACAGTCTGAAATAGGTAAACTAAAAACATAAAATCACAGAACCCATCCCCCGGGAGTTCAACCTCGTTAGCTTTAACATTTTTGGAAGCACAAAACTAAAGGCAGCAACCCAAATATAATGCTTCTGTAACAATTTACTGGTTTATTACACACCNTCAGGTTCCATTCTTGGCTCTGCCACTGACTTGCCGTATGACTTCAGACAAGTCAGTTAATTGCTCAGATTTCCCCATCTGTAAAATGTGGAAAGCACTTCTTATCTACCTCACCTGCGTGAAGTGAGTGTTCATGTCTGTAAAGCTGAAGAGTTGGGGGTTTTTTGATGAAAGGTAACACAAAAAAATGGTGATCCCAGAATTTCAGCCTAAAATTTTAGCAGACAATCCAAAATCTTCACAGTTAATTAAGTCTTCTAAGTATTTAGAAATGTGTCAATAGTAAGCAGATATATCAACAACTATTATTGAAGACTCATACCACAAGCAACACAACATTGAACAAACACAGACCCTTTCAGGCTCAATTTTCAGGTTAATAAAGAAATGCTAAATTGTGATGTGACCTTTGAGAGGAAGACAGTTCCCCTTTTATTTCTCACCCATGAAACAAACAAGACAAGTTGAAACAGAAGGTATTTTGCAGAAAGCAATCAAGATGAGCCAAACCATTTTTCTCCATTTCTAAACTCTAAGCCTATTATGGTGCTGAAATTTGTATGCCTAACTCCATAGGCATCACTACATCCTTCTCCAAAGATGCTTTGCTCAGCAAAACTAAAGAACAAGTCAACTACTCTTATCTATTTTAGAAGCTGCCACATATATCAGTAGTGCCTTCATCACTCAAAATTGTGTTATTTCCCTACAAACAAATGGGAGAAGGTACACAAAACAAAGTACACAGCAAAAAGTAAATAGGAAAGTGGAATACATACACAGCTTATTATGAAGATACATTAGGTAGCTGGAAAGATGTTAAGAAGAGCTATAGCTCGTAAAAAGAAATAGGGAAGTAAAAATTTAGAACAGGGTTGTTCTGATGCCTACAAAACTTCCTGAAGCAGCAATTCCCAATTTTTTGCATCATAAAAGAAAGCATTTTTGCAAGCATCTAATTTAGAAAAAAATAATCTGGAAGTAGCCACATAGTTCGGGAGTTCACTATTTTATTAAGTGTCATTTAGATAGAAAAGTAAAAAAACCACCACAACCTCCTCCCCCATTATAAAGCTTTTTAGTCCTCCACCAGTACAACCAACAGTGTCAGCAGGCAATATGTTACTGTATCTGAATTATTCTGGAACACTGCAAAGCAGCCAAGAACTATGAGTAAACATCGAAATGCTTTAGCACTCAAACCAATCTTGAAGGAAAATTCATTTCTAGAACTCTCCTGCTTGATCCCTTGGTTCAAAGACTTGATTGTACCAATAAGATCATCTCACAACTTATTCAGTCCATCCTAGAAACTGGGCAGAATGAAAATTTGGGTGTTCTGGAGTAGATTTCAGAGGGAAGACTATAAATTTTGTGTCTTCACTTAAGAGGTCCAACCACAGATTTTGCTAATTTGCTGTTGTAGTTAAATGAAATATAGCAGAGAATTTGTAAAGAGAAGCCTTATTATTATTTCAATAACTAACTCCAGCTTTTCTTTCTATGCATAGTTGTCACAGTGCCTCCTTTCAGGCCTCATCCAAGTTCTGCATTATCATCACCAGCAAATTTGATTTAACATTAGACAAAATTCAGACTATGTATTAAAACAATTCTGCATTCAAGTTCCCGTGTTTGCAGCACAGTCTACCTCATAGACATCTTCACTGAACTGACTTTTAAACAGCTAAGTTTCTGCAGCTGGCTACATGACTCCTGAAGACAGCAGCTATGAGGCTGACAGAGCTGGTCAACAATTAAAGTAATTTTGCTAATAAGAAGATAGATCAAAATAATTTAGAATCACCACACACTGCTACATTATTTTAAACTATACACAGATTTTACTTTTTCCGATCCCTTTATTCACTTGTAATGTCTCTCTTTAAGGAAGAAATACCCCCCAGACTAGGGGAAACATGTATAGGAACATGGCCATAGCAATTAGAACCTTAATCCAACTCAGAATTCTTACCTCCCCAGGTACTTCCTACTTGTGGAGCAGCAGATATAGGATGTACAGACGGATGAAAAGTTGGCTGCAAATCAAGCAGATCATTTGGCAGCTTTGAAGTGCTACAAAGATAAATTAATACAACTGTTTGAACTACATCACAGTTTTCAATATAGGCAAATGCTAGCGACTGTCAACAGTAATGAAAGCTTTGTTACAAAATGGATAGAACTGAGCCAAAATCAGAAGGGCTGGTGAACTCCACATTCTCAGTTCTGTAAAAAAGTGTTAATTTAACAAGATAAGTTGTATGTTATGCCAAGGGACTTTTGTCAAAGCTGTCCAAGACAAAAAGGCAGGTGTCCTCACAGTCCAACACCAGGGTTAGGACACGTTATGTTCAGAAATCTTCAACAACTTTTAAAGTCCTTTTAAACCTCATGAAAACTCTGTAATACGACAAAAACAGACGGACAAAATGAACTCTTAACAGGCTGCACTACAAAAATGTTACATCTAAATTCCACAACTCTCATCTTTCTACTATAATCACTGCTGAGAAACTGCCTTACAACTTTGAGCTATTAAAGAACTTTGGGGAAAGCAAATGTAAGAGGCCTTGAAAAACTTGATCACACATCAGGCATGTGAATGAAAACATATTTAAATGCACATTTTAGACCATTCAAAACCAAATTGAGACCTTATAACATCACATGGAAATTAAGAGCAAAGGCTTACATACAACTGCTGCATTAATTTAAGGAGTCAAACAAGAACAGTAAAATTCATCCTCTTGCAGAGAGTTCATTTCACACTTTAAATAAGTCTTACGAAAAAAGGAAAAAAAAGAAAAAGGGGGGGAAAAAAAAAAAAAAGGCTTCTGGTGTTCTCCCAGAACCTTTTAGGCCATGAAATGAACCAAAATTTGCACATATGGCTTCTACTATGGACAGAAGCTGAGTCACTGTGGCATCCAAACATCTCTCTAAATGAGACCAGCACAAGAGTTTAATGGCTAGTAGTGACATCCTAAATCTCTGTATATTTTCTTGCTCTCCCAATCACTTGTATAATTCACAGTTTTGAGTATTGCTTGGTTCATTTCAGCAGTGATTGCAATCACATTTTGCCACTACTGCTCCCATTAAAAAGCAGCACCGGTCTGGTGCTGCCCTGTAATGCGAGCAGCTGAATAAAGATAATTTTCAAGGTAAAGCTTGTTCAAGATAATGACAGGGATTAACCAGACACATTGCATCTAATAGCAAGCCACTGAACTTCTGACCCAGCATATCCCCTTCATGACAGCTCCTGCTGTAAAATCTGTTCTTTGCTCATAGCAGTCATTTTGCCAGCAAGTAAATTTAAACACGAAGGAAAACTAGCATTTGGGGGTTTTTTACAAGAAAACACTCTTGTCCTCACTATGCAGCATTTCTGTCTGTTTGAAGAAGCTTTATCAGATGTTTCTATGTTTCAGACCTCTTAAGAAGCAAGATCAGATATTCGAGTTCAAAGCACACACCCATTTCAAGTTTTCTGGCCTCTAAAAAGCAATTTTAAAGAAAATCTTTTTACAAGGAAGTCTTTCAGTTACTAACACTGACAGATCTCTAGCTCCTTGTGTGTGACTCAGCTGTTTACCACATATTTGGTGTCAAGTAATTTCCTACAATAGCTTTCTAATGGGAAAAGAAAGCTGTCAAAAGAGTAAGAGATTCTTATGTGAGTTCTAACAGAACAACTAAGCAATCCTTCAGGTTTAGGATCACACGCAAAGCAAAAATATTACTTCAGAGAGCCAATTCCTTCTATACTGATAAAAGCACAGTACCTTCTGCTGCTGCTTAATTTGACAGGTATTTTACAGAATGAAGATCACACACTTGCTCATACCAACAGCTCCTGTTAGTCAAAGATCAGGATTAGCATGCAGTGAGTACTCTTGCACTTTCTTTGCAGGTACTTGAAGAGATGTTCCAGATACAACACAAGAATGCAAAACCTGTCTCTCATTTCAAACCCTGTTTCAGGCTTTTCTTTTTCAGAAAATCTACCCCAAATATTTGCCACTCTACTTTTAAAGATCTAGAAATGAGTTTTCTTTATGACCTCTCCAACAGAATTTTTATTTGACTTCTCTCAAATTTACTTGTAATGTTCCTTGGGGACAAAGCATGTGTTGTACAGTTCCAACAGTCTGGTTTACCAACTAAGAACAGCCACAAAGGCTGTCAGCAGTCAGTCCATACCAGAAACTTCTGCAAACAGATGATGAGAACACAGTTTTATGTTGTTTATTGCATTAAGCTATTTTCCCATCAGCTTCACTATCATTTCTTATCACATCGCTAATGTACTCTACACCCGACCAATCTTGTGCAATACACACTCTGTGGCAGAAATTTAGAGGAAACCCTTGCTGCAGCACATCTCCCAGTGGAGGGTTCAGCATACCTGTTGGAGGAGCTAGGGGTAGAAAAAATATCAATGGCTGGTGTAGTCATTATGCTTCCTGCTGCAGTTGACACAGGAGAAGCCGCCGTGGTTAAAGAGGTATGAGGTTTCTTTGCAAGTTCTTTTAGACGTTGCTCCTGTTGGGAAAGTGAGCTGGCATAAGAAATCTAAACATTTGTGTGTATGACACTGGAGGTAAATAAAGCAGAACTAAAGAATTATTTATTCCACACACTAGTGTTAGCCACTTGTAATTACAAGAGTCAGTGGTGCCACAAATAAGTCAGAAACTATTTTAACAAACCCTCCACAAGCTGTATCATCTAAGTACACACAATTCTATTTCCAGCACTTTGCCAACAGTACATGTTCAGTATTAATAACTCTGTTTTTCCCTTTGCTCCTTTAAGAATCCTAATAAGCCATCAACAAGAACACAGGAAAAGCATTTTCAATTAAAAATTCTGTATGCCTACCTTTAAAGCTTTTAAGCGAGCCTGTTCTTCCTCTAACGCAGCTTGTTTTTCCCTTTCATCCACTTTTGTGAGGGACAGGCCAGTGCTTGCAAGGGAAGAGACTGCATTGGAAAGGGTGGTAGCTCTAAAGCAATTGGACAGGAGAAAAGCTGGCTGTTAACAGATGACACATGATAGGAGCTTCTAAAGAACCCTTTGCTTGTATCCACCCAGTCTCCTTCTGAGCTCTCTGTAACATTGGCTGTATCTTACACTGTGCAAGATGAAGTGAAAAGTTTAAATAAGATACACCATATGAAATGCAAAATGAAAAATGCTCAGAAATCATGCTGTCTACTCTACTGGCTTTTGGATTTTCCACCTTAAATGCTTCCCCTCCAAACTGCATCACAAAATTCATGTTTGAAGCCTTTGCTCTTTTCCCGTTTGCCTAAAATGGCATTATTTATAGGCATACAGCAATCTCCAATCATCTCGGCTCCATTTCAAATTGTTAATTTAACAGGTTTAGTGAATAAACTATCAATGCTTCTAATATACCCCAAAGGAGATTTGTAATTTATCATCATGTTTAAGAGTATGCAAAAAGATTTAAAACAAATACTTAACGTTTAACAGAGTAATCTTACAAAAGAAAGCAAATATTCTAAAAAGTGGTGCCCTAACAAAATAGTGCCCTAATAGTCACTACCATAAAGAACTTATAAAATATTACTGCCTTATTTTTTTAACATGCAATAAGTAAATGCTATTTAATTTGACAAGTCTTATTCACAACAATATGCTTTTTTAAATTTAAACAACGAAATTTTTCGTGCAGAAGACTTCTCTATATTGCCTGTTATGTTTTGGAAAGCACTCACAATCATTAAATGCCTTTTGCCATATGCATTATGGCTTTAACTCCCAATTACTTTCAAAATTCATACCTAATGTAAGGACTTCTGGAAGCATTTCCTTGCTTTTGACAAAACAGGGATTAAAGCTGAGATGTAAAAGTCTAAGGAGATGCATTTATTCATGTTGCATACCTTACAGAAGTCTAATTATTAACATAAAATCAACATGTGCAGGCAGTACATGAAAGAAACTTAGTTCCTCTTCAGAAGTTCAGGATCGAATGCTAAAAGCATAAGTAGGGATGCTAGAGGAGGCCCTTGCAGGTCCTTAAGATTCTAGTTCTGTTGACCTGGAAGAAGCTGTTTGAAGTACTCAGCAAAAGATATGACAACTTGCTAATCCATCATTGCTCATACCATGTCTTTTAGAAAGCCTCCTCAAATCTTAATTTACAATGAAATTGAAAACAAAAACTGATTTAACACTCTATTTGACAATTGTCCAAAAGGACAAGGATATAAGCACCTGCTTGCAGCTGTGGAGTCTTTGATTTTCTTCCCCTCTAGAGAAGCTAAATGTTGTTCCAAAGCATCAAGAAGGCTACTTGGTGCCTGCAAAGAGAGACATTGGGGAATATGTTCGAAGAAATCAATAGTTAAAATATTTTCAGTGAATGCAGCTGTAGGGCAACAGGTACAACAACTCAGAATACTTCTACCCCCTCTTGGCATTCTGGACATATTTAATGACTTGAAGTATAAGGTGACGTATTCTCCTCACTACATTATTCCATCACAATGATTCATCAGTAAGGACTGAAAGATGTCAAGAAACGTTAAAATCAACAGCGAGGAAACAGCAAGCAGACAATCAGAAGCAGTCAGTATTTTAAGAGACACTAAGAAGGAAATTGTAGCTAAAGTCATTTCTCTGTGCATGCTCTGCAAGCCTTCACATTAATTTCAACAGGCACATAGCCAAAAGCAAGGCTGCTAAAAACCACAGCTTCGTAATATCATTGTAAGAGTTTCATTATGTGACCTCGCAGATATAAACTGTGTCTTCAAGTATGATGGAAATAAGGTTATCTTAAAATCCAATTAGAGAATGACAGAAATGGTATATAATATTTTACAAGAGGATCACTGAATATAAAAGCCAGGCTCTGACAGAGCTTGGATTTAATCACAAACTTAGAGATAACTTGGTGGCAAGGTATACAAGAATGCATACGTGAATACCACAATGGCAGGTTTTTCTGATTATGCAACCCCAAAAACAGACAGACATGCACTGGCAAACACATAATAGGTTTATCTACCTGCGAGAGATCTGGTATGTCTCCTCTGTCAATTCCAACTTGCTGTAATAAAACAAATGAGTTTTAGAACCTGTTTGCTTTTGTTGAAGGCAGAGATGCTTAGAAAGTAAGCAACATTAAAATGAAGTAATGCAAAAAGCACAACTTGTTCAATATATATTTTAAATCTCCTGAGTCTGTAATGGTTGGTTGTAATAAATTCTTGTTAAATGTATACACATTGAAGTAGGTGTGTTACACAGATATTTTAACAGATAGAACATTAGAAATGAGAGATTAAGAACCCAGTGTTTCAGAACCTGGAGAAGTTTGCCTGTCTCATCCTTTATGTGGCAAACTCTCAGACCTACTGACACAGAGGACATATTTGATGAAACAAAGCAACTTTCAACTTTTGTAAAGAAACATTTTTCTAAAATGTAGATGAAACTTAGGATGTTTGCAGCAGGACGTACACTGTTAAAATAGAAAGATCAATACTCTCAACTTCAATTGATGGTGTTATCAGCTGAAGACAGTATCTCTGACAGAGACACTGTCAGGACAGACAGCAAGCCAAGCTTTAAGGCTTATTTTTTTGTTAAGAGAGATACGAATACCAAGGAAATAAAAATGAGAAGAGGAGCACACATCAACTGAGGAATTTCATAATATTAGGACACCAATTTAGCAGTGCTCTAGAAACAAGAGGGCAACAGACTAAACACATTTTTTTTTTAAAAACCCACAAACTAAACCTTTTGCAAGGTAATTGCTTTTCCCTCTATGAGCACACCTACAGCAAGAAATCTTGAAGAAATCACACGTTCATCTGTTTGTCTCAGTTTCTTATTTGTGAAGCTGTTATTTCATCTAAAACTTCTGGTAGAATTGTGTGTTTCAAACTAGAACACAGCTAGAATCATAGAAAGCAGACCACCATGAAGTTCCTTTATTTGTTTAAAGCAAGGCTATTCTTCAAAGAAAGCTCACAAATAGTATATAACCAAGGAAATTTTAAAATGCACATTGATACACTCTCCTCAAGTAAAAGATAAACCAATAAGCACTCCACAGTCAGGTTTTTCAATACAGCCTTCAAACAAACTAATCACCAGGGGAGAGATTAACAAGATGACCCTTGGAGAGAATAGCAATTAAGCAGGAAGGAAGAAGCATCTGCTTTATGATAAAATAAGCACTTCACAAGCCATTTCAAATAAAGGGCAAAGCTGACCGACTTAAGTTTACCTCTGCAACTTTAAGGAACTCGGAGATCCGTGTCATTCTAGTGAGGAACTTCTTATATATATCAAGGCCTTCTTTGCATTGGTTCTTTTTCATATCAAAGTATTTTTCTAGAAACAGTGAGAATATTTGCATTAAATAAGAAATCAAGATTTGCAAAGGATATGCAAAGTAAAAGCATATAAACCAAGACAAACAGAAGGTACCTGCAGATCTGTTATTATGATAACTGCAGAAGTCACTATGCCTAACTTGCACCAAATGACAAAAGCTCTGTCCAATGTGAGCTATTGATTCCATGCATGCAATTACATCTTACCTTGCAGGTACTAGATACCACAAAAGCATAACCACCTTGAAGAGGACAATCAAGTTTAAGAATAGGTCACCCAAAGAAATGAAAATTCATCTTCTTGGGAAGAAGAAACGAAAAAAAAAAGCAGTTTTACAATCTGGCAGTCAAAGATCTACTCTATTCCAGCGGCCAGATATCAGGCATGATTTTGATCTTCTCTGACAAACTGATGCCTCTTACTATGGTCTGGTGCGGTGAAGTATGACTGATTGGAAAACACCAGTCCTGAAAGCAAGAGGATCCCACTCCTCTTTTGAAAAGCCCTTTCAAGGCCTGTTTCTTTTATTAAGCTTCACTCAAAACATAAGTGAAAGCAACTGCATGTTACTTCTCACCAAGGGAAAGGAAGCTGACAGGGGCTTCAGACTGGAAGACCGACTGACTTCAGATTGTCCCTTACTAACTTATTCTGGATTTTACTTTTCATTTTGCAAGCACTGGGTAATGACAGCAATCAGGTAGCTTCATCCAATCACAGAACACAACAAAATCAAGCAAGGCAACAGATTACTTTCAACTTAATTCTTTTCTAAATTTTGGCTCCCCTTCATCTCCAGTATATGGAAGTGAAAGGGCCTTAACCCTGAATTTGTAATTCTCCTTAAAACATAAGATATGCCCTAGGAACATAAGACAACCAATCATAGAAACAAAGCAACACTGAAGTTTCAATAGCCAAGGAATCACTGATGTTGTGACTGCAGATTTGTAACTAACCATAACTGATTCCTTAACTACGAAACACAAACTGATCCTGTTTCTTAAGGAAAACCCCAACCAACATTAATATCATAATTCAGGCTTGCCATGCAGTTCAATAAGACAAAAAAAACCCCAAAGAAACA
>VZTA01022556.1:0-90505 GCA_013398855.1 Mohoua ochrocephala | reverse complement strand
AACCAGCCTAAACCCGCTACAGAAGTGCACCAGGTCTTTTCATTTTAAGTGGAAATTTCACTTCACTGATTGCCTTCATGTGGGTTGATTTCAGACTGGCAGAGATCAAGCGTCTGGGAGAATGTTTGTAAATATATCAGTTCTTGTTGAACATTTAAGCATAAACCCAGATATAAAGAAATTAAAGATACACCACAGAAATCTATCCAGTATCTTTTCAAACACTGCCAGGTGCTCTGCACAAACCAGAAGCACTTTACATTTCTCCAGGTTTTGTTCTATTGGCAAAGCAATTTTACTTTCATCTCTCTAGGGCCATTTCCCAGCACCAACTTAAAATATCCAGAACAAGGCAAAAGGCTTTATGTGCTACAGAATGCAATGCAATCCACCATCAGCTCAGTTTTATACAGTCAACACAGTAATGTGAAAATGTTGCCTTTTTTCCTTATCTTTTCTTAAACCAAAACATCTGAGGGGAGCTCAGGGACTAGCTGAAGACTCAAGCATGACTAATTAGAGTATGTCTTCTGTATCCCAGTGGGTCTCTTGGCATTGTGTAATTTCAGAATTTTCTACTTCCCCAAACATCATTTACAGTTAGTAGAATTATAATTTTGTTTCCTGTTTTTGGGAAAAAACCACTTGTTTCTTCCTAATTAACTCCTATTAATACTTTTTTTTCCTTCTCATCAGGGCCATAAGTTTGAAGATTTGGAAAAGAGAATCTCCACACATTACCAAGAAAGTCCCCCAAACCCCATTAAGACATCAGATTATCAAGCACCGATGAGTATGTATTTGTAAGTAGAAAATAATTTTTAGAAAGATGTGAGCGGGTGAACTTGTATGTTCAAGGGCCCGGGAGTGGGCCCAGGGGTTGTGATCAGTGGCCCAAAGTTCAGCAGGAGGCAAGTCACTAGTGCTGTACTCCAGGGGTCGGTGCTGGGTCCAGCACTGTTCAACTCCTCTGTTCATGAGTGGATGACGGAACAGAGCACTCCCTCAGCAAGGCCACAGGTGACACAACAGGGAGGAGTGTCTGATGCACCAGAGGGTTGTGCCACCATTCAGAGAGATCCTGCTGTGCTGAGAAATGGGCAAAGAGGAATCGCATGAATTTAGGCAAGAAGTGTGAGGTCCTACACCTGGGGAGGAATAAGGCAGGCACCAGCACCTGTCGGAGGCTCAGTGGCCTGAAAGCAGTTTCCTGAAGCTTTGCAGAAAAGGACTTTGGGGTTCTGATGAACAACAAGCTCACCAGGTACCAGCAATGTGCCCTCAGGCCAATGGCATCTCGGACTGCATTAGGAAGAGCACTGCTAGGACGTCAAGTGAGGGAATTGTTCCTGTCCACTGAGCACTGGCGAGGCCAGTGGTGGAATTCCAAGTACAAAGATACGGAGCTACTGGAGTGAGTCCATCATAGAACCATTGAGATGATTAAGGGACTGAGGCATATTTCACATGAGGTGAGGCTGTGAGAGTTGGAGCTATTCAGCCTGGAGAGCAGAAGGCTTAAGGGGATCTCATCAATGTGTATAAATACCTGAAGGGAGGGAATAAAGAGGAGGGAGCCAAACTCTACTCAGCAGAGCCCACTGATAGGACAAGAGGAAACAGCTGCCAATTAAAACGTATGAAATTCAATCTGATTATGCAAAACTGGTGGGGTTTTTTTGTTTGGTTTTTTCTGTGAGGATTCTGAACAGTAGCACAGGTTGCCCAGCGATGTTGTGGAGTCTCCATCTTTGGAGATATTCAAGAGCTGTCTGGACACAGTCCTGGGTACCTGGAGGTGGTTGAACCTGATGACCTCTGTAGGTCCCTTCCAGCTTCAATCATATTCTTATTTTGTGAAGGGAAATCCTATGTTATAAATTATTTGATGGCTTAAAAACAAGTTTCTGGTCCATACTAGGAACCCATACAAAACTCTGCTGCTGAATTTCTTATTCTGAATTACACAGTCCCAAAATGTGGGCTGAAGTAATTTTGAAAAAGTCTGTTAAACTGTCATCACACTCTCCTGCAAATGTAAATTAATTCACATTCACAGAATCACACCTCCTTTAAGATGCAATTTAATCTTCATAATAGGTCTATTTCTTTTAGTTCTGGGATTTTCTTGCATGCAAGTTTCAGATCATCACATTAGGAAACGCCCAGCTAAGACTTGCTAGGGTTTATTGCCATGTTGTATTTTGTTAAGGCAGCCTGCATTTACAGCCATGGTTTGAAAGCACATGGTCACACAGCCACAAAAGCCTGGAAACACAAAAAACTCTTTTTGCACAGAGTTGTAAATCTGCCTGTTCCACGTGCAATTGTGTGTGCCTGTACTTGTACTCATCTTGTATTCACAAACACAGATTTTGCAAGGAACTAGTGTTCATTGCTGTGAAAATGCATTTGGATTTTTCAACACGGTACATGTGTCCTTTTCCTGTTATTAAGCAGAGTCATAAGTTAACAAAGTATCAAACTTTTTGATTCAGTGCAGGATGTTTTTCTAAACTACAGCAACAAAAGGAAAAGTCTGAAGCTTTTTTATTTTCAGTTCAAATGGGCATTTCAAATGCAGAAAGGCTGATGATTCATGTTAGAAGCATACAAATTTTTTAAAAGTGGTATTTGGCATACACCACTCGCAGCCAAAGAAACATTTTTACAGACAAGCAGGTCTGTCTGCAGTTCAAGGCAAGATTTTAAATGGGAACTTATTTTTACCTTTTCCTTTTTCCATCTTTGAATTATATTAAGGCAGCTTCATAAACAATTCTGTTCCATGGCATACAAAATCTAAGAAAGCCTAAGTGAATTCATATGCTTAATGAATGCATTTAAATTTAAAAATCAGACAATAAAAAATTCAGCACTGGATTATGCAATTTGTTTCCTGGGAACAAAATCCTTGGATTCTGTTTTGTCATTCCCTAAATTATATGTATTCTAACTGTAAATATTTCTACTCTGTGAGTTGATATATAAATGTGTATATTGATCCTCTGTACTGCCAAATAGTTTGTGGTTTCATTAATGCAAAATAGAGTTGTTCTATAGCAATTAAGGACTAAAATCCTGCTTTATGGGAAAACTTCAGGGTTTAACACTAGAAAAGAAGAAATATGTGCAATGTTTTCTGTATAAAGTTCAACAAATAGCTCGTATCTTAGTTTAATGCCAATGATCTAAGCCTACAGGCTACTATAACTAGGACAGGAGGAGTGCTAGAACATGATTTTCACACTAACCTATGAGAAAGGTTAGATTCTTTTTTGTTCCATAACGACAATGGTTTTGTTTCTCATTGTGGAAATCTGATACAATAGCTTAATTATCTGCAAAACCAGTATCTTCCAAGTTCATCATCTCTGGTTATTGTTTTGCTCCATGATTTGAGTTGTTTGCTATTCAGCCCTGAGTGCTGATGGGGAAAATACAATATATTGCTCCAGTGGAAACTACGGAATCGAGTTGTCACCGGTGATATTACAAGCTGCCTTCTAAAGCAGATGTTGGATAATGAATTTCCTGCATTAAGACAGCAGAGTGCTGCAACACTCAGTTAAAGTTTATACACCAGATGTATAAGTTATGGAAAAATGCTCATCCATTTAAGACACTGATGTGATTAAATAGGTTTGTGAAGTAGAAGTATGATATAAATCATCATACATTATCAGTACTTCTCATTTTAGCCCAGGTTCCACATCTGATATAAAATTACAGTTTATATCTTTCACATTCATCTGGCACAGACCAAGAAGATGCAATAACAAACCAGTTCACTAGTTCCTAATTTGAAATTAATTACATATATCTAGGGTTGAGTACTAGCACAGTCCAGCTCCACAGAAATGTCTAAAGAAGTTTTCAAGACATCACACATTTTTTGCCCAGGTGTTCTCTTTCATTCTATACACAGTAAACAGCTGTGCTGAGGATTTATCAAGGTTAAAGGGTGAAAGGAAAATGGATCTCAACCACACTGCCTTTCAAAATGAAAACTTCATTGCAATGGCTTCCATCTGGACCACATCCACAGATTTTTCTTTCTCTCATTATCACACTAGAAAGAGGGTTTTTTAGTTGTGTGAGCCATCCTGTAACAGAGTTGATTTTTTTCTTTTTTTTCATTTCATGGAATAAAAGATTAAGTTCTATATGATGGATAATATGGTAATTATTTTAGAACATATCAAATTTAATAATATGCATTTCTTATCAGACAAATTCAGCTTTTTCAGTGTCACTCAAGCCTGAATATAATAACATGATAATGATGTTTTGTGCTATTACCCTGCATCACTTAATGTCCACTTAAGCTTTCAGATAATAAAATGCATAAGGAAGAGATTTTCCTTCACTGTTTTAGCATCTTCAGCCTATGATTAAGTACACACGATTACACTGTTGCACTGATTGATGCCAATTCGGCATGAGGACATTTCGCAGCAATTATGTTTGGTTAAAGTATTCAATATTACATGTCATCCCCCTAGGCTGAGAATGCAGTGTTATTTAAAAGCTGGAAAACATCAAACAATAAAAACATACATATATGTGTATGTGTACATATAGGTACACATATGCATATATGATCGTGCATATATAGAGAAAAATACCCATATATGAAGAGACTTTCAGATGATTTGTGTTATTATAGATATGCACTCTTTCAGAGAATTTGTCTTGTCTGCATAATACAGATAGGAAAATCAAAAAATATTAATCAATTTTCTATTATCTGTTTTTAAGAGGAAATTCTAATGACTAAGTGATTAGCCTCTTTTTAAAAGCCACACAAAATATTTTGCTTTAGCTCTCTGCTGGTTAGATTATACTTACTTTAGCAACTTAAAGGACTTTTTGAAATTATAGTACCCATATTCAGACATTAGTTATTTGAAGAACAGCATTAAAAGATCACTATGCTGTATCAAATACAGTTATTCTATCAGAACTGCTGTAATAGAGGAGGAATCTGAAAATAATGCCTCTGGGTGATGATCACTGTAACTAGAAGTTATTTCAATCACCTGTTGTTCAGCTACATGTAATGGTCACATTCTTCTTTCTGAGTTTGATTTTCATCTTTATTTTCTCAATTAGGTTTTTGTGAGTATTTTCCTGCTACACTAACTGGCACTGCCCTGCCCTGCAACAAGTGAATGGCTCCATGCATATTCTTATTTGTATGATGTAAAGTTGGTGCTGCAGTTGGGGTTTATTCGCGTTTACGCAAATCAAAACTAAGAAAGAAACACAGTCAGGACTTGTTGACTGATCCTTCTATTACAAGTTTATTTTTAAAATTGCTTCCGGTTTTGGAGGTATTTAAAACCTGACTAAACCTGTAAACAGACTAAACATTTAACTGAGTAACATGTGGATGTGCAATGTCTGTCTTTGCCTGAAAGCGTAACTTGTCTTCAGAATAAAATACACCTAAAATATGAGAATATGGGAATGGTTTTGAGATATGTCCTTTGGTAGGGATATTTACCTGAATGTGCAGGAATTTTTTTTTAAGAAAGACAGGGATAGAACAAAGACAGTAGATAGAACAAAGTCTTTTAGAGATCATCTAATACAGTCTTTAATTAAACTGGACAAAAGAGTCTTGAGTAGATTGGAAACATCAGGGCAGAAAATGTCCTCACGTAAGGACAGATATAGAGTGTCTGATCTATGAACTAACTTTTTTTTTTTCTTCTGGTTTTTATATTTGCCTGGTTCTTTCCAGTATGATAGGCATATTTAAAATAGATCAATTTGCCTTGTACTTAGTGGCATATGTCTGTGGCAGGTTTGGTGTTTTTTGTTGTTGGTTTGGTTTTTTTTTTTTAAATTCCTTTAGTATAGAAAAAATTGGTGGTTTATTCAGTAACTATATAGGAAAAGTGTCAGCTATACAGCACACTAGCCATCTAACACAACAAGATTGCTCATTCATCCAGATCTCTTAAATCTATTAGCCTGACAGGAAAGATACGTGAAAGCTTTCAAAGGCCAAATTACAAAAATTCAAATATAGTCTAAACTACTGAACACTTCCATGTGATGTCTGTCGGGCACTGGCCATAAAGTGACCTTGGCAGAGCAATTTACACCAATGTTTTAGATGCACGATTTAACCTGGAGCAAATAAAAAGGCATTTATCACATGAGAGTCTGCATAAGTAATTCCTCTCATTCTTAGACTTTGGCTCCCACTCAGCAAAGTTCAGAAAACTATCAGGGAGGTTTAATAATTACAGTTTCTGTTACTCAAACAGAACAGGTTTGTTACAATGCAATAAAACGCTATATCTGCATTCACGGAAATGAATCAGCTGACAAAATACGTTTGCTATAAAGGTTTTGTAATTGTTTTAGGAAGACTACCACAGTATGTGACATATTACAGCACAAGAACAGTTATCAGTATGATAGAGTTGCAACCCATTTATGTTCTACAGTATTGTAATGCTCTTCCTTTGCTTACTTAAACACCTGAACAAGCATACACACGTTCAAAGCCAGCCTAAACCACAGGTTTCTTGATTTTTACTCCGAGGCTGATGGAATATTCATCACTGTACTAAATGCGGCAGGAGAAGTAGCTGCTTCTTATGTATTCTATAGGAAGCAACAACATGTGCAAATACTTGTCTGGAAATTTCTGTTCAGTGATACAGAAAAGGTTGAAGATTGGTTTTCATTACAAATTACATTTATTTTTCTACCTAACAGAAAAATCTGAGGACAGCGACATCTGACTTCAGCGAATTCTCCTAACAAAAATCAATCTGAATGCCTTTAACACAAGTTGGAAGAATAGCATATCAGAAGTTATTAAACATTCTTCTAGTAACCACGTGAGGTTGTGCCAGTTCCAGTAATCACTATCTGGCACATCAAAGAAATCCTGGAGTCATAACTTCTTATTAGAAAAGCAAATGTAACATTTCCAGTCTTTCCCCTGGAAAGTCAGAGCTCACAGTGCAATCTGATTGCTGCAAAGGCATGTCAGTGAAGAAGGGTGTGTTGTTTGAGAACTTCCTTCCCACCCCCGTCAAAACACTTGTGAGAAATCCAGTTATGAAAATCCAGAGGAAAAAAGCACTATGTCTTCCTTTAACTCAGTCATATTCTGTTCTGTTTGTGGGAAACTCTGAAACTGCTGGCTTTCTAGGTCTTGAATTTCTTCCTACTTCTTTGTCCTGGACAGAAAAATATCTGTTCACCGTACTCGGGCCAGGAAAAATTTGCACTTATATGAACAGAGAAAAGGAATTTAGCTTGGAGCTACTGAAGATTATTCAATGGGGAAAGGAGAGACAAAAAAGATGGTGGGGATTATCTGGAGGGATAGAGAAGACTTATCAAAATCAGAAAGAGAGGATTCCAGCGTAATCTGCTCCTTGTGTTAACAACATGTGCAATCACTTGTACTGGCAGTTTGTTTGCTCTGATTTTTCACATTATCCAGGGGCTATGTGCGTGAAGCTGTGGGTATGCATTTACAATGGTTAGCGAGTATCTTGCAATATCTCTGGTGACACTATCCTCGAATCCCTGCTTCCCATTTATTATGTGGTAGAGGTCTGTGACAACTAGCACAAAGCCCGTGGAAGCAGTGGATGTGCTCCAGTCTGCTCCTCCTATATGAATGCAGTATTAGAGGATCCATGCTATAGTTTCCAACCTTCACAAAGGACTAGAATTCCTAAACCAAAACTGCAGTTTAACACGTACACATACAAGCAAAAAAACCCTGAAACAAAACATAAAATGAAAACAAGCAAATTTTTGTTCATTTTTGGCTTAAAATGTTTTTACTAGTTAATTAACTTGAACCATGAAAGTAGTAAGTAACAATATTCTTTAATGAGTTTCTTCATAGGTTGTGTGCAGAAATAAGTTCCTGCTTGTATATTTAATATCTGTTTACTTGAATTACTCTAATACATGTTTATGTGAGAGATTTTTAAATAAAGTTGCTGAGAAATTTAATAGACTGAAAAAAGACTTTTAGTTAGACATGTCACTGTTTTGAAAAGCATTACAAACATTAGAAAGAATCACTGCATGCATCAGATGATGAACAAAATTATTATTATTATTAAACTTGTCACTAAACCTAGAGGCTGTCAATTATAACTGCTATCATCTGGCTCTCACTTTTTATTAACATTAGTAAAAGAGAAAAAGAGACAAAAGCACTGATGCTGGGGTGCTGCAGCTGCTGTGGTCAATGAGAAAGCACCACTGGCCTCCAAGAAGCACAAGTTCCCAAATGCCAATTCGCTTCCGAGGACTTCTCAAATGCTTCCCTCACCCACTTCTGTGACAAAAAAAGGTAATCTACAAGTTTATTTTCTAGTGAAAAAAATGTGTTGTTATGGCTGCTGATCTCTGATATACAGGGATTTTTTTCTGCTTCCCCACCTGCCTACTGACGCTGCTGTCCTTCAGCATTTCTGACATCTTAAGAAACAGCCTATTCTTTAAACGCTCATCTCAGCACAAATTTGTGGAGACTTGCTGTTCTTTCCCTGTTCTGTAGAGCACATCAGTTCTGACAATGACAGGAGCTGGCATGACCCAGGCATGGAGCAACAAAGAAATAACTTGCTGATGTTGCTTGTCAAGTTGTGCGAGTCCTGATACTCCGACTATTTAGAGGACACAAGTGCAGCCTCCTGTTTCCCTCCTAAAATCTGCAAGAAAATAAGGCCACCGATACCTTGCAGTTCTCAATCAGAAAACCACCACTTAGTACATTAAAGGGACTGGTATTGATAACAAGTATGCAACTGCACTAGGAGATGGAGGCAGGACGGTCCTAGAAGCCAGACTGCAAGGATGGCAGAAGATTGGGATGGCAGACAAAATATTGGAGCTTCTGAGCATAATTCTGAGCCATCATATGGTAGAATTAAAGCTGAAAGCAAGTGCAAATTGTCAAACAAAAAGCTCTGTAGCAAAATGGAGGCGGTAGCTGCCATCCAGCTCCGACAGCTCCCCTCCTGCAGCCCCTGCAATCACGCTGACATGGTGGCGTCTGTGGCCATGGCCAGCGCTGGGGCTGTTGAGCCCTGTGCAGCACAGAAGAGACATAGGGCTCTTCCTGAACTGCCATGCATCTGTCTGTCCCATGCCCAGATGGAAAGGGTGTGAAGCCTGTAGTTTGGTGAAATTATCTTGCTATTTATAGCAGCATATAGTGGATTTGCATGACACCCAACAGAGTTATTTAGGCTCTACAGTAAGGGTAAACAAGACTGAAATCTGGCTATTTGTCTGAAGGTCAAAGAAAGGGTAGGCACTTAAACTCCATGCTAATCAAACCCACAAACTGTTTAAAATACTAGATGAAAAGTATACATATATTTACACTGAACATGACTTATGATGTTAAAAACAGAAGAAAAAGCAGAGAGGGAAGAAACAGATGGTGTACCAAACGTCACAAGCGAGTAAACAAGGAGACATAAGAAACAAAGTCACCACAAAATCAAGACCTGTCAAACAAGTACTGACCTTAGCAAAGGCACACTCGGGCAGACACAGGCTCCACAGGCATCTCATAGTGCCATGGGGCACATTACTGAGACAAGGCTTTGTCAGGATGTTGCTGTGTCACAGTGACTCCAGCAGCACCTGTTAGACTATCTGTGTCCTCCCCAGCAGCTGCTCTCTGTCACTGCCATTGTCTGACCTGTCGGTCTGCAACAAGTCTGGCCATGGGTTTTGCAAGGCCATAGCTGCGTGGGAATAATTTTCCCTTCTTTTTCCAGACACCTGCTCACCCTGTGATCACTCCTTTCTCAATCTCATCTTTTTCATCTGGTCTATTTATACCTTCTGGTAATTTTAAATATTGTTCAGCTTTCATGTTGCTATTCCAATTCCACCTGTTATTCCAATCTTGCCACTCTATTTCCAGGAAGATATGATATTTCTCAGTTGAAAATTAGGAGGAGTTTGCTAAAGGAAAGAATTAAACATGTTTTCTACCTCACAGCATCTGCGATGGACATGGAAGAGCACCACTATCTGAGATCAGTGAAGTCCCACATACACCACTGTATTGGGTTTGGCATGGCCAAGCTTTGGTAGTGGGGGGAGTACAGGGGTGGCTTCTGTGAGAAGCTGCCAGAATTTTCCTCCATGTCCATCAGAGCCAATCCTTGGCAGCTCTAAAGATGGACGTGCTGCTGGTCAAGGCTGGGCCAACTGGAAATGATGCTAATGCCTCTGTGGTAACATACTTAGGAAGAAGAAGAAAAAAAAAGTTATTGCTCAGATGTAATTGTGGCCAGAGAAGAGCAGGGGAGAACATGCGAGAGGAACAGCTCTGCAGACACCAAGGTCATTGCAGAAGGAGGGACAGGAGGTGCTCCAGGTGCCAGAGCCGAGATTCCCCTGCAGCCCATGGCGCAGACCATGGTGAGGCAGCTGTGCCCCTGCAGCCCATGGAGGGCCACAGGGATGCAGAGATCCAACTGCAGCCCATGGAGGAGCCCCACGCCAGAGCAGGTGGATGCCTGAGAGGAGGCTGTGACCCCATGGGAGGCCCGTGCTGGAGGAGGCTCCTGGCAGGGACCTGCAGACCCCTGCAGAGAGGAGCCAATGCTGGAGCAGGCTGTGCCTACGGATTGCACCCTGTGGAACAGTGACCCACATTGCAGCAGTTTGTGGAGAACTGCCTCCTGTGGGATGGACTCACATTGGAGAAGTTCACGGAGAACTGTCTCCCATGAGAAGGCCTCACATTGGAGCAGAGGAAGGACTCCTCTCCCTGATCAGCAGCCAAAACAACGTGTGATGAACTGACCATAACCCCCATTCCCTGTCTCCCCGCACTGCTAGGGGGAAGAAGTAGAGCTGGGGAGGAAGGGGTGGGGGGAAGGTGTTTTTAAGGTCTTATTTTACTTCTCGTTATCCTGCTCTGATTTTGTTAGTAATAAATTCAATTAATATTTCTAATTCTAGTCTGTTTTGCCTGTGATAGTGTTTGGTGAGTGATCTCTCTTTGTCCTTACCTCAACTCATTAACCCTCTGTTATATTTTCTCTCCCCTGTCCAGCTGTGTAAGGGAGTGACAGAGAGGCTTTGGTGCCTGGCATCCAGCCAAGGTCAACCAACTACAACCACTTACAGTGGAGGATGGTGCCACTCCATCACAGGACTTGGAGCTAGAAACATGGCATCCATCTGCTTTAGCATGGATGAATCATCATTCTTGTAGGAAAGGACAAGTGAAAGGAAATGTAAAAGAATAAGGGTTCCTGAGGATAGTTTAATGTTAACAATCTTTCTAAAGACTCATTTTCCAAAAGCTTGCTTTATTCTTCTATAAAGATTCATCCATTTTTGTCTCCTGGGAAAACAGTGGACACCATAGGGATAATATGTTGTTTCTGTCCAGTACATCCTTTTCATCTTTACTAAAGAGCAGCTTTTTTTCCTCAAGATGATGGATAAATGACCTGCCAATAGTCAACTTGTTGCTAGGTCTATACCCTTGGCCTACAAGCATTTCAATAAGTCTATTACTTTTAGCATAGTCATCTCCCTGGTTTTTTTTCATAGCTACCATTCTTTTTTCCCTGCCTAAGTGGGTCGCTTCTATCATCATCATCATCATCATCATCATCATCACCTGCTGTGCCTGTTTGATCTAGTTTGTCCATGGACAGTTTCTTACAAAAGAATCTTTGTTGCACTTTAGCAACAGAAGGTTATAATAATCTACATATCTTTACACATATCGCAGCATATTCATAAATGAGGCAGCATTTCAAGAGGCACTGCTTATTTTAGCATCTCAATATACTATAGTCAATAGTAGTCCCTGTCCTCCTTGAAAACTATTAATGTAAGACTGACAACAGAATTGTAAGTCATTACAAAGAAAGGAATTAAGCATACTATTCAGTTTCCTGCTCCCTTTCCTCTTTTGATGCCACTTTCTGAGTTGTTACCACTGATTCTTTTCTCAAACTTTGAGAAGGCTGTGAAGTAGATCTATTAAACCCCATTATAGCAGAAAAATCATTAGTTAACACAGATCTTTCTCATACATTTATTAGCTGCAGCTTCTTCGTTATCAGTTGAGGTCAATAGACTGAACAAGTGGATCATATTACCCACTTAGAAAGCTTTTTATATTTCTAGCTCTTGTACCTAATTTATCCTCAAACTCCCTATGAAACAGGCACAGTAATTAAGTATGATTATGCTAATTTTCCTAATTAGGTAGCAAGTGGCATCAATGTTAAATATATTCTGTAAGTTTATACAGTGAATCAAAAGCAGAAATTCCTACCTGACCACAATGTTTGACTACAAGTTCCTGGGCATCTGGGAAGTTACCTACAAGTTCATGGGGAGCTGACTTGGCTTTTCTTTATGAAAAGAGATAAACCAGCATCATCATTAGCACCCCCTCAAGATGCCAAAATTTGCTAGTCAAGTGATACAGAACCCCTATGGGACTGTCCTACTCTTTCCCGTATCCAAACCATCCATCCCATCCATTTCAAATGCACTAAAAAGTTTACCCCTGCACAAGCAAAATGCAAAAGATGGAGAAGTTTAAATATTTGTAGCATATGTACAAATGCAAAATGCATTCTTTTATTCCTACTAATTATTACAGCAGCCTTTTTTTTTCTTTTTTTTTTTAGCATACTTATAAACATAAATACCAAGAGGCTTGAAACAGAAAGAGGAATCCACTCAGAGAGGCACAGCTTGAGCATCACTTTCTGCATTGAACACTGGGTCAAAGA
The DNA here is from genome assembly GCA_013398855.1 of Mohoua ochrocephala. Taxonomy (NCBI): domain Eukaryota; kingdom Metazoa; phylum Chordata; class Aves; order Passeriformes; family Acanthizidae; genus Mohoua; species Mohoua ochrocephala. The sequence continues at coordinate 77,717 of VZTA01022556.1, read as the reverse complement.
TACCATTAGCATAATTGCAGAACAGCCAGTGAAGCTTTCAAAAATGTGAGTAACAGCATAAAGGACAGGTACATTATTTATAAATTAATTTCCCCTGGCCCTGAAGAGAATAATCATAAAGGGCTCATTTTTCTCTTCTTTATTCAATCGTATCAGTTAAAGTATCAGTTTACAAAGCACATAACGTTTCAATTGGATCCAATAGAAATAGCAATCATTGCTTGCTCTCTTAGACTTTTACTCCCGGGTTTCTATTACCCCATTAGAAGGTCTTAAAGCCAACCAGTGTTTCCAGACCTGAGCTTTATAGGGAAACTCTTCCAGATCTCGCATTGCTGAATTCTGGGTGGTGGTTGTCTGATTCACACATCAATCACATAGATGACAAAGATGAACATAGAAAATTTTCTTTCTCAAGAGTAGGAAAAAGAGCATATCTAACATCTCATTAAAGTGAAGAAATGGAGAAAACATTTTTCATAGAAGAAACAGCCAATCCTATTTTCTACAGTTCTATGTTTTCTTTTTAAACAAAGTCATGAGTTAGCCATTTGTTAAAGGAAAAAAGTTTTGAGACATTTGGATCCAAATTTGTTACACTGCATATTTCAAATGATTCAAGAGAGATGAGTGACTGAGTTACAAGGCTGAGTTAAAGAGACAAATTTAAAGTAGGGTTCTTATTTTTAATGGCATATCTTAGACAAATTATTCCAGTTATGTTACAATAAATTATGAAAAGAAGAATCAATTTTGATAGCATTATTAGTCTCACTTCTACGAAGACATCAACTTCCTCTATTAAGCCACACCAGTTGGAGGCCAAAGAAGCTGAGGATACAGGTTATTAAACACCAAAACCCAAGCTAAGCATCTTCAAATTCAGTTCCTGAAAGTCTTCATTTCCTATGTGGTCAGTCTAGTGATGAGAGATTTAAATTGCACATCTGCATAACAAAAACACACCTGCCTTCTTTGGGGATAGTGAAGGAGGAGAAGGAGGGGAAGAAGGAGCGTTGAGCTTCTAATGGGTATCACCTGGTGATGGGATTGATCTGCAACCAACCCTGGCTTTCCCCTCCTCTTCAACAGAGAGGGTTCAGGCCCCTGGGGGGAGGTGGTGAGACTGCTGCCACACAGCTCTGACCACTGGCTGCCTGTGCCCCAGTGTGCAAAGGAGCAGGTTTACCTTTGCTGCTTACTAGCTGTCTTTAATGGAATGTGGAAGAGAAGACAGGAGCTTGGTGTTAGGGTATTCAGAGGAATCACCTCCTCTGGTTTTGACACTGTTATATCAATGGTCTTTGTTTTTAAGGTCTAAAACATGGACATTCCAATTTCTCTGTTGAGATCCTATTCATTGTTTTCATCGTCAATCTTTAAGACTGAAATGTTATCCATTCTATTTTTCGCACGTGAAAAACCTTTGTTCACAGGTAAGACAGTGTAAGCAAGAAGCTCCTGGCTTTTGTTTGGTACTCAATCCTTTTCTGTACCTACTTCATCTTGTTCAGAGGTACCTCATATCTGTCAGAGGTAATTTTTAGCCTTACTTAAGAAGCACTTCTGAAGACAACGTGTCCTTAGCTTCAGAATGTTCTAATTAGACAGTCGTGGAATTTCAGAAACATCTCCTGGGGCCAGTATGCTTTCAGACTGCCCTACGGGGCAGAAAGCCATCTGCAGCCCCTGGAGGGACCTCACACTGGAGAGGGGGGAGAGTGTGAGGGGTCCTCCCACTAAGGAGGAAGGAACAGCAGAGACAACAGGTGAAGAACTGACCACAACTCCCATTCCCCATCCCACTCCTGCCACCAGGGGGAGGAGCAAGAGAATGCTGGAGTGAAGTTGAGCCCAAGAAGAAGGATGAGTGTGTGTGTTTTTAAAATTTGGTTTTTATTTCTCACTATCATACTCTGATTTGACTGGTAATAAATTAAACTAATTCCCCAAGTCAAGCCTGTTTTGCCCATGACAGTAACTGCTGAGTGATCTTTCCCTGCCCTTATCCCAACCCAGGAGCCTTTTGTTGTATTTTCTCTTCCCTGTCCAGCTGAGGGCCAACCCTGCCAACACAATGCTCTATAGACCAAGGTAATGCATGAGGTGGACAATGGATGGGGAAGAGTTTCTGTGGACAATACAACTTTCCTTCCCTTCACACAAATATACAGTGAGGAACTGCTCTCCCATTAAAAAAATCAAGAGTGCTACAAAAAATAAGAGTAAGTTTTATTTAAATAGTTTTAAGAATGACAACTTTGTCCTTATGTCTTCTGAATTTCTCTCTTCTCATAAAGCTTGTAATTTAGGCACAACCGTTTCACTCAAACTCACCACTGGACGATAGTAGTACCAAGAAAATGTACAGATTATTCTAATTAAGTTACCCAATAATGCTAACAATCAGTCATTTAGATCACTGCTGCTTAATAACTGACTGTAATTTTTCTGATAAAACTATAAATCATAGGAGATTTATAGATAGAGCTTAGCAGGTCTGATATTGGTTAATAAAATCTGAAAATAATTAGAAAAAATATTCTCCATGCCCTATTTCTTTTGGCACAGAAATGCAGGAAAATTAGTCTGTGTAGTTAATGCCAAGCTGGATAGATTTGAATGCTACTTCCAAAATGAGGTATGGAGTTTATGACAACCATCTGCTGAGATCTCTACCCAATCCTGCCCAAGTGAAATTAAAATATTGATCAAAACAGTTTATTTGCAATAATGAAAAATTTAACAGTAGATTTGTTACCTACACTTGAATATTACAGTATCTGCCTTCTCTTCATAAATTGTAGATGATAAAACAAGACTTTTGTACATGCAAGATCAAATCTGCCCTCTGCCTTTCAGTTTTCTAGAACATTGAAAGCCATAGACACCAAAACTGAGAGGAAGGCAGTTAGCTCTAAAATTGCAACTACAATCCTGACCTTTTTCTGGTTTATCCGATCTAGAAAGCAACAAAACTTCATAAGTTTCCTTTCCTTCTTTTTTCCCAAGGTTTTCTTGAGTACAAGTTTTTCTTTTGGCAATAATTCACAACCTATGCAGGCTTAAATGGTACAAGCTCTTCTGCTTGATTTCTGAACTCCAGGTCTACCGCAGTGCTGTGAGAGGCTCTGCATTATATATCACACATGCCCAGTACACATTTACAGCATCTGGTGTCTCATAAAATGTACCTGGTGGTGTTGCTGTCTTCAAACAGCAAGAAGAGCAAACTACAAAAGAGGAAACACCACAGCTGGAGCCACAGCTTCCCTGCTGGAGCTTCTGCCCTGGGAGTCTGAGATCAGCTTGCTCGATGGAATTCAGAACCACATTTTCTAGATATGTATGTGAATCATCAATCCATACACTAGGAGATGAGTAGAACATTATGGAAGAGTGAAGGCACACACCACTCCTTCTGTCGTGCTAATACGACCTGCAGGTAAGAATTTAATATCCCCTAAGCTGAGGACTACTCTCTGGATATGTGCTTTAATCTCAGAATTTAATTTTTAACAACCTTAGCTAAAAGTTAATTTTTATCCTTGACAATTAGAACTTATCAAAATTCCTTGACAAGAGAATTCCTGTACCTTGGTTTATGCTTTCATGATTTTTTATATATTTATATTCAATAATGAGGCCAGAGTGGAAGGGTCAGCCGACCAAAACTCCCGGCTTCATCATCTTTTTAGAGCTTCTTTTTCTTTTCATTTGGGGAATATTTTCAGTTTTTCTAAGCTTAAAATACAGCAAGTAGAATAATGAAATACCTATCTGTACTTCTGGACTACTATACAACTCTCACAGTTCTCTACAAGCCACTGGGGGTGAAGCTCTCCCAATGTGGCACAGCTACAGAATACAAGTATAATGTCATATTAAAGTGATAAAAGCAAAGTTAGATTTCTTTAAGTTTTTCTAAGTAGTTTAATAACTATGAATATGGTCAATATATTAAAATGTATTTAAGAATTGCCAGAGAACAGAGTGAAGAAGTTACTCACTGACAGGAGAGAACTGCACACCCCTACAGTTCATCCTTACAATTACTTGACTCAGCACTCCCCAAGGGATTTCACCGCTGCCAGCAGTGTTTTGACAACATTGTAAATAAAAAAGTTTAGGATGACTTCCGTATGTTCTCTGTAGTCTTAAATGCTAGATTTAAGAATTTTATATTAATCTAAAATTGCTAAAATTAATATTAATATATATTTAGAAAAGTACACAGTAAATATTGAAGAGGATAAGACTGAGGTTTACAAAAATAATGAAATAATTTGACCATGCAAAACCTGAATAAGAAACTGTAATACAAAAAACCTCACGCCTCCTCCTGTCCACACCCCCAACTCAAGTGGCAGACGGCAGTCCATTAAGCTAGCAGGAGTGAGGCTGAACAGGTGAAAGAAAATATTTTACACAACAGGTAGGGAATTTCTGGAACTTTTCTTCAGAGAAACACACAGAGGCACATGGTATCTGCAGATTAAAAAAGGGATAAGGTCATAACCGACTGCTACAATTTGGAGTTGGCATTAATAATTCTCTGCTGTAATCTGGGCTGGCTTATTTCTTTCAGGATGATGACAAAAATTCAAAACAGCTTATAACTGAGCATAGCAATTATTTTTAACCCGCATTTCTTTTGCTACTTCAACGTAACAGCATTTTCACAAGCTACACACAAAAACAATACAGTAAATTTAATATCTGTAATTCTGGTTTTGCCATATACTATTTTTATAGTTCTTTTAAAAGGCACACAGATTGTTTTCAAAAGAACAGTCAGCAGTGGCCCGGGGATAGAGATTACCTGCATTATTCTTCCATCGTCAAATCCCACAAAGTTATAATTGGCATGTTTGCATGCCGAGTGTTTTCCTATTGATGGTACTACTCAAAGGAAAAAAAATTCGGAGCAATTAAAATCAGGAAAAACTCCAGCTTTCTACAAGGCTTTTCTTCTTGAGCGCTGGAACTCCCTATCATGCCTTCAGAAGCTTCCATTTCAAGCATTATGCCTTATCCTTCAAAGGCTTTTCTACTATTTCCCTTGACTTTTTTGCAATGAGCTCAATTACTAGGAACACTGATGTGTTCTAACAGCCTATATAGCAGTGAGAAGAAAGAAAAAATTGCAAAATACCATACTTCTACACTTTTCCATATGAACAAAAGTAAAATTTGCATTGGCCCTGAATACAAAAAGCAATTAACGAGTGAAATTTGGCATTGGGGTTTTTTTAGTGATAAATGATGTGTTCACAGCTAAAAGAAACATTTCCATTTTAAACTGCCTTGCACAGTTTACTTGCAGAAACTATGTCCAAAAGGGTATGGGTACCTGGCTAATCCTTGGTAGCTTAATTCTTGAAATTCTGGCTTTGCAATTTTGTCTTTTGGTATTTACACTTTCAAGCCTTGTCATCAATATAACTATACAATACATTCAGTCAGCAGAAAATTGAGTAAAACCTATTTTACTTCATTTATCTTCAAAATATACAAAGGCAAATATGAGCTGAAAATTGATCCCTCACTTCTGAGGATGATACATATCAAATCCATAATCCTTGACCAAAGAGTGCTGGTTTCCAATTTGGATTTTATGTGTTATTGAGGGTCCGAGGAACTGGAAAACTTAAGCAAATCTTGAGAGATAGAAAACCTTAAGAACAAACATGAATGAAAATACTTTATCTCAGCTTGACGAGAGTGACAAGAGTGTGGTTCAGATGTTTTCAAATTATGTGACAGTGCTGAAGGACTGCTCTAGAGAATTATTATTTTTTTTAATATTGCCTTACTCAATACATCCCAAGCACGTCTGACAGAAAAGTCACAGCACAAAAGACAGAAAATGAAAATTTCATTGTTACAGAAAAATTTTTCACTTGGGAAACATTTTCAAGTTTTTTTTTTATTCCCAGCTGGCTTAAGAGAATTATAAGCTATCAGAAACCCCTTATGATACTATCTATTGTTAATGTTTTTAATATCTCCCACAGAAAAAACTGTGAAAGCAATCAAGCTACTGACATTTTCTTTCCACTTTCACTACAGCTTTTATCTGATTAAAACATAAAGAGAGATACCTAAGCCACCCAGAAAAGATTAAAAAGGCTTTTCTTTTCCTTCTTTGTGAGTCTGTGTACCTCCTGATTGTTTTGGTTATCAGTTTTGCACAATAATGTCCCTTTGTTGTATGCGACATTTTTAATATTTTAGAATTGATTAGCTTTTTCTGTGTTAGTGTGGGGATTATTCCTGGTATATGGGCTCTTGATACTGACTCCTCTCAGTTTGGTCATGGACAGATTGCCATAAAAGAAGATGCTAAAAATGGTTAATTCAAAAAGTGGAATGATCAGAGCTGCTGAAAGAAGTAGAGCTCACTCAGGCATCCATGAGAGCTCCTTCCGCCAGGAACGGCCCCCTGGTACCCATCATACATTGGGGAATGAAAGTCGAGGGTCTACGTGCTTTGTCCTGAGACTGTTTTGGAAACCTGGTTGTTGTGAACGACATATGAATGACATATGTGATTATGAACAGCCACTATGAAAACCTCTGCGTCACAGAAAACTCTGTCTATGCATATTTATCACATGCTGGCACATTCAGGCCATACCTCTGCCAAATCAGGGAGCAGGATGAACTCCTGCAATATCCTGTTCAGAACTGAAGACCAAGTTTGCTTGATTTTAAGCCTGTGCTGAGTAAGTAAGGGAGGGTAACAAGTCATACAAGGCTTCAGAAAGGGTCTCGACATTTTTTGACAAGGAAGTGTAGGCAAGGTCAGGCAAATCATTTAAGATGTCATGACAAGGCACAGAAAATGTCTGGGTGCAGAATTGTATTCAGATACTTTATTCCTGATTTAGAACACATCTACAGAAGAACTTCGCTCTCCACCTGTAACTGATTCATTTCTATCTTCTTTCCTAAATGTTCCTGTGTAGTCAAGAGCTGAGATTCTTGGATGGAAATCATTATAACCTTATTAATTAGTAGACTCAGCTACATAACATTACAAAGGCAACTCTACTCACAGTATAATTAATAAAACGAACGAGCTATCTGAGGCTTTTAACTTCAAGTGCTTCCCCACCTCCCAATAACTTCTATCATCTTGCTTAATTGATGTGATGTGAAGTATCAGGGTCACACATGACTTGGAGGCAACTCAGTTTCATGTTTATTAGCAGGTCACGTACCCGGGAGCACAGACCCAGAGAGGTGCTCTGTCAACAAACTAAATCATACCTTGAAGCAAAGTGACTAAATACTGAATACAATCTAAATGTGTTTTGTGTGGCACAGACCACACTTTTTCAGACACATTCTGTGCATAACTCTTGTGTACAAATAGATTAAAAAATCTGGCTCCACATCTCAGCTCATGACACTCTGCAAAGATCTTCTGAGATCAAGAAGCAGTGGCAGATTTCACCAGTGCAAGTACTAACTCATGGCTGCATCACACCTCAATGAAATCTTCAGCCCAAAACAGGACATACAAACACCTTTGTTGCCTTTCTTTATAAATGACACTTTCTTGGCAGGTCCAGAAGAAACTACTGATTTCAGTGGCTCAACTGACTTTTAAGTCTGCACCTACGAGAACAAAAACCCAAATCTGGACATTCACTACCTGAGAATGCTACCCATAAACCCTTATTTTTGAAAATTATTTAAGTAACAAAATGAAAACGATCCTTTATTAATGAAGGCTGTACTAGTACACTTCACTTAATCAGGACACAGATAATTAGGAAATCTGGTTAATTAGGACTTTTCCAAGGAAGCTGAATTAAACCAAATGAGTTTTGACTGGCAAGGGACAATGGTTAATTGGGATGATAATTCCACTTAATTGGTATGCCTGCAGGCAGTTAAGTGGTCTGTGAGGCTCAGAGGCTAATAACAGCCTTTCTTTCCTCAAAAGACCTGTGCCCATCCAAAATCAGTAAACCAAAATGGCTTCAGTGTCCCCATGTACACATTAAGCATCACTCAAAAGTTCACTCTATTCAAGAGGTCATCATTGTAGAACTTTTAAGGAAATTGGAAGTCCTAAATTTTCTCCAAATACGTTTCAACTACGAGAAAGGAAATAAAAGATCTAAATTTTTTCCTTGGTGCTGAAATACTTTACTGCTGAAGTTTCTCTCAGCTATCAGATTCCAATACTGGAAAACAAAAAAACCCCAACAAAACAAAAACCACCAATAACAACAACAATAATAACAAAACCACAACAACAAAACAGAAAACAGAAAAAAACCCCAACAAAACAACAGAAGAAGAAAATCTAGTACTACTAGTACAAAACTGCATTTGCCATTCAAAGTTATCTAAATCCCGCCTTGCTGATTCCACCATAAAAGCCCCAAGGGCAACTCCCACACCCTTGGTGTCAGTTTCCTGTTCAGCATCCTTTCTCAGCACACTGGCTGCTGTGTTTGGGATCCCTCCCAGCCACCGGCCCCTGTCCTACCCAGCACACTTCTGCACTGCAAGCCTGACTCGAGTGCCTTGACTATTTGGCTCATAAGGCAGCAGAATGGATTTACTATCACTACACGATGTATAATGCACAAAATGGAATGTGCATCTCCAAAAGGTAAAGTTTTGCTTTTCCTTCAGGAAAATAGTATTTTGAGGCTCCCTTGAGCAAGAAATGAGTTCTCATATAGCTTTAAGACATCTTTACAATCTTTACTCCTTCAACTGAATTTTTTTTTTATTTCAAAGTTTCTGACACATAGATGTTACAGCTGCATTAGCCTCATTTAAGAAAATGGATGAAAAATAAATTTCTTATCATTCTCTCCTGACCATATCATAGCAGAATGCTTAATTTAAAGTAATTTAAAAAAAAGATAAAGACTTCTAAGTCTTATTTTTAAGACTTTTACTGCAAGTTAGACAAGCATTAGTATAAATTCCAGCTTTTCCTGGAGCTTAGGAACTAACAATGGAAAGTCAGAGAGAAAAACAGTAAAGAAAATCACCAAATATCTGAAAATTATTACACTGCAATGTGCATGTATCACAAGGAAGAAAGTAATGAAATTATACAGAGTAAATGTTCAATATTTAATCAGTTAGACTCTAGTTAAACAGATAATCTTTAATTTGATTCACTAATAACCCAGTGCTGACACGAAATCTTACAATATCGACAACTGTACACATCCCTGTACATGAAGGGAGATGTTATTTTTACAATATTCATTTCTTTAATTTGGACAATTCTGTACAGACCAGTCATCATCTACAAGATGTTTTCTACATCTCTTTGGTAAGTGCAGTCCTACAATTTGAGTCAATGTATTAATATGCCCCTGTCTGGCTCAAGATCTGTGTATTTTTTAAAACAATTCTTATAGACTATTATGGAGTTTGGGGGGACATGTATGTGGGGACAGATTTACATTTGCTTTCCTATAAAGTACCTTATTTCTTTGCATGGAGGGAGGAAATAGGAATCTTTTCCAAACCCCAGGGACATAAACTTCATGAAAATGAAATGTCATTAGCAGCACTCTCAGATATTTCCCGAGGATATAATCTCCAAATCAAGCTTTCTAACTGGAAAAGAGACTGTTCAGTTGTTCAGTAATTTATATTTATGGCCTTACAATGTTTAAATTCAACTAGCAATTTTACAAAAGGAGAATATACCTAAGCAAACCCTATTAAAGTAATGAAAAAAAAGAGTGCTTTTTATTAAAATACATGGCTTCATAGCAATATCAAGCTCCATCTTTTCTAACTTAACCTTAAAGAAAATAAATTACTCCTCTGATTTTAATTCAACAAGTAACTAAAATATTCAACAACTCCACTAAAATATCACAGTCCTAAGATATCTAAAGCCTGGCAGGGGATCTTGTCTCCATTTGCAGATCTATTCCTTGTAATGTTGATTGCTCCTCTGAGCATAGTGAGAGCTCTTCAAAGAATGAAGAAATTATTGTAAAAGAGCCCTCACTTCTGGGCTCTTTATCAGTGCTCTGACATCTGCCCATGGACACACACACTTCTCATTCATACACACAAAACCCTTTCCTGCTATACGCAGCTCATGGTGAAGATCCAACTCAAATGAAAGCAAGTCTTGTATTTCCCTGCAACATAATCTCATGGTCTCAGTCTGTTAACACTGTTACTGGAGGAATTTGTACCCAGTGGAACTCTGCACTTAACCAACTGCAACAAAAATTTTGGTATGATCCTAGGTAAAAACATCATTTAGTTATCTGCCACCTTCTCCAGTTTAACTTACTTCCCACAAACTGCAAGTATCACCAGGTAGCTTTGAACTGCATGATGTTGCTTGGAATTGCCTAATTTTCTTACTATTTTCCCCAGACTCAATAAAAAAGTCAGAATTACTGTTGCAAAAATGTAGTGAGACTCTAGTTTGAGAAGTAGAAGACCCCTATGGAAGGTCTGGGGAAGAATAAATACATACAGAAACAGAACAAAGATGATCAGCGAACTTCTGAAAAGACCTCGTAATCAAACTGCCATTCCCAGGAGGAGGAGTCCCAGCTGAAGCAGTCCCAGAGTCTGACAGAGTCAGGCACACTAACTCACAAGAGAGTTCATCTCTTGTTCTCCAAAACCATTTAATATTGATGTCTATGGAAAGAAATAAAAAATGTAATTTAGTGTCTTTTTCTCTGAGTCATCTGATATTTTCTGCTGTGTGTTTGATCTTTTCTGCCAACTGTGCTTATTCCTGACTTCACCATCCCTGCAGTTCTAACCCTCTCCCAATAGCCCTGACTTCACTCAAGAAAATATGGCAACTACTGTGTGGTTTTGTTTGTTTTAAATTTTTTTTTTTTTAAATGATACAGCCAGAGCCAGTTATTTCTCAACCAACATGCATGAAAAGACGACATTGTCATGCTGGTCCTTACAGTATCTCTGCACGTATTGTGACATTTTACATAGTTCTTTTTAATAGCACTGAGCAAAAATTCAAGTGGGAAATCAAAACCTATTTGGCCTGTCAATCTCTGCAAAATTAAATCTATTAATATTTTATCAAAAGTGTGAGCATGCTGTAATAATTAATCATAATTTCTCTTTGAAATAAAGAACATGCACATCAATATATTAATGGCAATATGTGATTTTTACACGGCATTTACCAGTTATTGCATATGTCCTTCTAGAAAATGCTTCCATCACATGCAAAATGAAAAATATAAAAATAAATAATATAAAAATTATTGTTTTCTCATACACTTTTGAATTAATTTTTCATAACTAAAATAATAGAAATATTTATGGTACTCTTCATTTAAAAGCTACTTTTCCTGAAAAGGTAAATTTCAGGAAAAATTCAAGGGATCTAAATTTCTCATAGATACTGCAACCACAGATAGTATCTTTCCACTGCTATTCCTAAGTTTTTTTTAATTCATTTAAATTAATTTAATTTTCATTATTTATTCCCCTTGGTTTTCTTTAACTTTCCCATTCTGTTGTTTTTATTTCCTCCATCCTTTTCTCCTTCACATGTGGTCTCATCTACACATGTGACAAACACCAGCTTGGAGGATCTAAGAGAGAATTCACTGGTAAGATCTATCAACTGGCACACAGCACGTAAAGGTGTCTAAAAATAGGGAAGAAAAGATCCTACTTTTAAGCACTAGCTCATGGGGGCTAAAGGAGATAGGAAGATGATAATTTACTGCAAGGACAATGTTCACAGGAATAGAATCAGGTTCTTGGATAACAGGAATTAGAGCTTTATTCAGGCAAAGGATGGAGTATTGGCGTGCATGTCCTACAGACCGCTTCATCTGTGCAAGAAAGCAAAACACTCCTTCTGCTCTTACTACATAGGAAGAAAAATATGTATAACGGGACTGACTTTGTCTTGAGCATATCTGCTAGATAGAATAATATTTAACTGCAACAAAACTATACTGTTGCTAAAAGAGGCCAGGTTGTAATTGCTGTTGAAGAGCATCCTACAAGCTGCCCTCATAACCCAAATGCCAAAGACATTAAAAAAATGGCACTGGGCAATAGGATATTTAAGTTAAATGCCTCTTTCAGAAAAAAAAAAAAAAAAGTAAAAATGACAGTAAGAAGGATGTACATGTATTTTTTTTGATGTGGAATCTAACAGGCCAACATTATAGAATAATAGACCACACTGTATTATAGCAATATCCTTCCTAGTAAGTACAAAGATATGTATCATTATATGAAACTCAATACATAGACTATAATAATATATAATAATATACACAAAATCAATGTAGATTCTCTGTTCCTGATGGCCTTAAACTACATAAAATCACTTCTAGCTCAGAACTGATTAAAGAGCTGAAGTACAAGTTGAGATTTAATTGATATGCCATATAAATAGCCTTCAACTATGGCTGGATATAGTAATTTAAATAAAAACAGACTAGGATTTGGCAGAAAATTAGATACATTCAGATTTTGTTTGTATCCCATTTTAATACTAACGATATGACTCAGCTGTTAGTTTGAAATGTGACAGAGAAGAAATTATTTTTAAGTGATATTGCAATACATGATTGCACTACAAAACAAAACAGGCTTTTGCAATCCAGCAGAAAGTATGATTTCTGACCATGCAAAAAGTTGAGCTCTGAGTGAAGACTGATCAACCAAATTAAAGATCTCTTTAAACATACTGCAACATATTCACACTGTTTGGGAGACAGATGGAGATGGAAAAACCACACTCTTGTGCAGATATGCAGTAGCATATCAGGGACTCATCCCATTGTATAACATGAATCACCCACTGTACCACACAATATGTGGTAGTCAAGGAGACTGTCAGGATTCCCATTGCCCAAATATTTTTCAGAGCTTTGTATCACCTCTGTCTTTAACTGCACCTGCCTTCAGTCTGTATGCAAGCTCCTACTCTGGATGCAGCTCATTTTACAAACTCACATAAATAAATCTATTAAGTGCTTTTCAAAGCAAAATACAAGTGTAGACCAGCCAATAGCCAAGGCACAATCTGTCTTTCTGATGTGTTTATAGGCAGAAAGGAAATCTCAATCCAAACCAGAGCAAAATCTTTGTTTAATTTAGCTTGGGTTTCTTTCACTGCTTTTTAACGGATCAGTTTACGGATAACGACTGGGCACAGATAACAGTTGTTTATCCTGTGATTTACCATGATGTCACACATGCAATCCCCCTTTTTGACACTGAGGGAATTTTCTTAGCCCTTCCGAGATAATTGCTCTGGTTTCCCAAACCCGCTGTAACTACAGTTATTTTACAGCTCTTGGTTGCTTTTCTCCATCTGTTTTAACTCAGTGGCCCACGTGTGTTTGGCACCTAAGGAAATCCTACAGGCTACAGACTCATGCCTAGATTAAAACAACTCAGGAATATGTCTTTAGAGCAAGGTGTTATTTGTTCACTTCCTCAAAAGTAAGAATGATGTAAAGCAAATAATGAAAACAACAAACAGCTATCAAATGTTACTCTAAAAGTGATCTTATTTTTTTCTTCTGCAAAGTTCTCCATGACCTTTTGAAGCCCATATTGGTTGGAAAAAACATCACCTTTTGCCTGTGTTTTTCTGACAGTTGTTCCACTGACAGCTCTTGGATAGTATACGTCTATTCATCATGTCTAATCAGAATCTTAGAGCCCAGCTTTAACTACTGTTCAGTGTCTTATTTCTGCATTTTAACAGAGTTTATAGAAGTAAACCAACAATCAAAAGGAAAATTCTGAAAAAAAAGGACTTTTCCATTGTTTTCAGTTCCTTCTTGTTCTGACCTGCTCAGACTTAACTCTGTGCTAAGTATCCATTATCAACAGACATGTCGAGTATGTACCTTAATCAGAAATAGCCACAGATCCTGCTGAGCTTGTCTGCTTTCAAGAATTTCTCACTTCCCCCAGTCTGGCTCTAAAACCTCTGATTTTCAACAGCGCTGTAACTGAGTTGTTACTCACTGGGTCATTCACAAGTTATGCCAACATGGAAATAACGCAGCAGTTGAGTTGGTCTCCAACAGACACAAACCTTGTTCTAGCATGTCAAAAGGAGAGAGTTCAAATGTCTTTCCATGTTTAGGAAGTAAGAAGTGAAAAAAGAAACTTCATGCATCAAAGAGTTTTCAAATAGCTGAGAGAAAACGCAAGCAAGGAGGTAGGTAGTAATTGTACTCAAGTAATTCAAATATGCAACATGAGTTACTTCTTCTTAAGCATGCTTTTGTTGACTCCTGCATCTATCCTCTGCCTTCCTCTCTGAATGAGCTCCTGTCTCTACTAGCTAGTGATACTCTGTGCCATCATTCCCAACTGAGTCCCATTTACAGGCTTGGAACTGTCTCACTCCTCTTTCTGCATAATAACCTTCTCTCAGCTCTGAACAAACTTGATCACTAGAGTCATCATATGATTCTTCAGAAAGACTATGCTTTGTATAGACTTTCTTTCAAAAAAGGGCTTATGTACCTACGAGAATTTCCTTCTGTTTTATTCCAAGTCATAGACAGTTTCCCTTTGCAGTCAATGACATATGGGCAGCTCTGGAATGCCCCCTCTCCTATTACAAGCCTTTTCCAGTTTCACACTTAGTTTATCTGAAGGTTTTGTCTCTCACCTTGATGTTTCCAAAGTGAAGTGTGTAAACTTAGAAGGCAGGCAGGTTATAAGATGCATCCTAATTATCAGCATTTTTTGAATGCTGGTCTAAGTGGGCTCATGGGCTGGGAATGGACTTTGAGATACCACTCTCACACAGGAAGTCTCTTCATCTGCTAAATGGCAACAGATTTTGCTACAGGGTCTAATACTAATACTTAGAATTGCACCACCTGTGTCGGTCTCGCCCAAGAGAACCTGCTGTGTTGGAATGAAATCATCTACAATCAAGATGCAAGTCTCCATCTTCAAAACTGGATACACAAAGCAGGTTTGACAGACAAAGAAGTTTCACATATCAACTCCTTAAGAAAACTGCTACAGACACATATAGTAAGAGAAATGTTCTTATTAAGAAGGTTTGAGCCCTTTTACATCATACATGTGGAGAGATGTTTAATGGAATCTAATGTTGCTAACACAATTTTATCAACAAACTCCCATTGAACAGGAACTGGGATTTGTTGACTAATTTTTCATTGTGACATAAAAACATCAAAGTAGTGATTAGATTATTTTTTCTATTTTTTTTATAGGCTGCAATCTTTCCCAGCTATTCAGTGAAGGGCTCCTGCCAGGCTGGTCATGGCACAATCACCACACAGTCATGCTGCTACTGCAAGTTTTTCTTTCACTGGCCACATTTTTATTCCACTGCTTGTCATTCCAACACAATTAATTAACTTCTGACTCACTGGTCAAATCCAGCTGTATCTGACAGACGTCCTGTAGTTCTAAAACAGTCAGTTCCTCCCAATTTCATGGAAGTGCTCATCCACATGGTGAGGAAGATACTGCACATGCCCTTACTGAAGAGCAAATGCCCATGTAAGGTGAGCCAAAAAAACCCACCGAAGAACGAAGTGGTGACTGTCTGGTACACATAAAAGCTTCAGACTGAGAACACTCCCCCTACCCGAACAACCAAAATCCAAACATGAAACACAAAGGATGAGAAATCAGCCATTAGAAAGCAGCGCTGCTGCTCTTAGACCAGTGCACTGTGACTCTTCTCTACATTCCTGATTTTTTTTTCCTAAAAGTAACATTACTATACTAGTAACTGCAAAGTATTGCATCATTTTGGTAAAATACAAGTATACCACACTTTATTTTTCCAGCTACACAACCGATCTTTATGGAAACATCCTGATTTTTCCGCATCATTAATGACTGATAATGCTACCATCTCCAGGGATTGAAGTCTGCATATTTTTAGTATTCCTTTTATTTCTAATACGTTCCTTGAACTCATTTGTATTATCACTGCATTGCTGCCAAATATTTCCTTCACAACTATTTGATTAGATATAGAATTTTTATTTTATAAACTTGATTGCCATTAATCTGTCTTTTGCATCTTTCCTGATTTTTACACAGTCGTTGCTCCTAAGTTTTTGCCATCCCTTCATCGCTCAAGTTGAACCAAAACCATATAAACTAAAGTTGTGGTTTTTTGAATGTCGAAAGCTGTTTTCATAGTCAACCATCAATCTTTTCTTTTCTATTTAAATTTATTTTTTCTTTTAAAAATCTCATGCCAATGAAGTTTTGTCATATTATTCCTAGCCATTAGGAGACTTAAAGCCTTTCAAAACATCAGGAATATATACAAATGTATATCCTTTACTTACTAAACTGTCATGTTTGCACATGCTGAATATGTACAGGCAACTCTTACTGTCTTGGAGAAGTACATTCTGTGGATGAGTGTATTTTTATCCTTCATGCAGATTATTTTTAAACAAGTTTATGTCATATGGCTTGGGACAGAGAAAATCCATTTTCAAACATCTCCATCCATGGAGATCAAAATTCTCATCAGCCACACCAGAAGTTATAAAATGCTAAAACAGAGCACCTGGCTGATTAATAATTCTCTCTTGTTTACAGGAGAAAGAATATTAAAAATAGTTGGACTGTTATTATAATTCTCTGTTTTCTGAGGGGAAGAGTTTATTGAGTGATTTAAAGATCTGGTCTGCTCATCATATTTATAAATTTTATTAAAAATTTTAAATAGTGAAGTGACAGTATTTCAATTAAATTATTCAATGCAATAAAATCTAAAGGTTATTGTGGAGAACTGCTGAAAGGTCTCGTTATACTCTATTACTAGAAATAAAACTGGCAGAAAAAAATTGAGTGATGATCAATGCAATGTAATGCTATGAAAATAATTAAACTGAAGTACTGATAAACATCAAAACACTGAAAGTAAATAGCTCTTAATTAGTTATTCTCATTCAACAAAGATGCCATGGATTTTTTACAAATGCCATTCAAAAAAAATCGAATCAGTGCAAGCAGGAAGAATGGTAAGTAGTACTAGAAAAAGCCCTGACACTAAACCACAAAACAACAGAAGATCCATTCCAGTACTGGACTGCTTCTTGACTACCAAGATGAGCTACTGTGTGCCATCCTGGCCATCCCATCCCAACAGAAAAATGAAGAGGTGAGCTAAGGAAGAAAGAGAAAGATAGTCAGAAGTATGTCATGGAAAGCCAGAGCTACCTCTGCTTCTGTACAATGAAAGTCGAGGGATAGAAAAGAAACAAATCCAGAACCATGTAAGACTGAGGACTGGTGTGAAATTATCCTCTGCTTTTAACCATGCATGAAAATGAGGTCACTTACTAACTGGTAAGCGACTTCTTTAAAACAAACAAGAGGAAGTGGGATTTGGGGTTTTATTTTCGTTTTTACACTCAGTGCATAACTGAACTGTCAAACTCACTGCAACCTTAAGTTTTTCCGAGGCCAAAAGCTTCACTAAGGTTCAAAAAAAGCCTTTGACAAACTCAGGGAAAAGAAGTAAAAGCTACCACAGGGTGTAAGGCAAGATGGTCTCGGATGCAGCCTTGAAAAGAGAATTTTTGACTGCTGGAAGCTGAAAGAACAAAACTGAGGTAAGATAACTCCACATTTTTGCTTTTTCTTTCATGCTTTCCTAAGTGATCATAACTCAGCATCCTCAGAATTGACTACATTGACTTTTGCTACATTAAAAAAAATATAAGGTTTACTAATAACACCAAAACCTGCTTTCTTCCTTTGTTTTTAAAAATAAATAAATAACGAAAATAAAAACAAACCCCAACACACCGTAGGATCTGCAGTATGGTTTTCAATGTGAATGACAGCATGGAAATATTTTTTTTTATTTAAGTGTATCTTCACAAATGAATTAAGCCTTAAAAATCCAATTGTCATTTTGCTGATATATGTGAAAGAGAGATAAGTAAACTGTAAGTTAAAGGAACCTAGTTAAGCCAATAACCAATTCCTTGAAAGAGCCAAAATAAGTAACTCTTATCTCCTTGCTTTCAGTCTTATTTTTTCAAGCAGATATTGCCCTTTTCTTTCCTCATATTGATGTCTGGGGGGGAAAAAAAAGATACTAATATATGTGATGGAAACACATAATAACATCTTGCACATTTTTTTTTAATCACTATTACAAAGTAATTCTTTGCATGAAAACCAGTTATTTTAAATACACTTTCTATACCTACTTTTATAAGGAACCACATGGAATTTTATTTTTAAACGAATAAAGCTGCAGCCTCTTCACTGGGTCAACCAACCAACCTTTATTGTTGAGTTGATTGACCAAATTTGTACTCACACACAGAGCTCTTAAATGAAATGCCACACGTGCAGGAGGGTCTGGTGGTCTCGCTAAGGTGAACAGTCTAATGTGCAATACCACAGAAAACTTCTTGCTACATATTACAGACCAGCAATGAAAAAAACAGAAGCAATACTGTGGGATTCAAATCTTTCTGCATGAATTTTATCACCTGCACCGAAATAATTTCTTCTGATCTGCCACTGGTGAAAAACTGCCTTAGGAAAAGGAAGCAGCAAGACAAGACTAAAATTGCTGATGAATATAGACTCGCCAAGCAAGCTGTAAATATTTCTTTAAACTACAGCCACATCTCAATAGCATGCTCAGCTTAATGGTCAGTGTGAAATCCCCACTCAGGTTCATGTCTCTGGTTGATCTGAAAGGGCTGGCTCTGACAGTAAGGCTGTGCCTCTTATATTGATTCCTTTGTGTGTCAGAAAGAGATCACCAAGGAATTGCTTTCACAGACTGAATAAGTCTAGGAATATCTAAAGAGGTCTTAATCCACTCATGGTGGGAGTATTAACATTTAAATCACACAATATGCAGCAAAGTATCTATATCGCCTTGAAGCAGCTGGGGAGCTAAGCCTAGGAAAGAGATACTGTTAGTCTGGCATGCCAACAGATGACCCACTCATCATGACACAAATATGCAGATATTTGAGGAATTATGTGCTCTTTGTATTGCAATCCATTTTATAGCTTTACAGCAGAAAGAACCAATAGTCTATACTGTATATCAATAACTATATTAAAAAATTCAGTCAGTTGAAAAATAATGGAATTTAATTTTCTGTTGAAAAATTGAAACATTTTTAGTGTTCATCTCCACCCCTAAACGTTCAGTTTGAGGGAAAGATTTAGGATTATTTTCATCAAGCGTAAAATAAGTGATGTAAACAACACGAGTGCTGCTCAATCAGCCAGTATCGTTATTAGGAAAAACTTCAGCATCTATGAAAAGTCAAAAACCACAGTCCACAAGTTGTGATGACTCTCTTGAGTGCACTGATTTGATTTGTTAAGCAATGTTTAGGAAAAAAAGCTGTGAAGAGGTAAAGTGCTATGACATTTTTGGCCTTGACAGAATCTCTGAGTTTTATCTTCTTGATTATCAAAACTTTTGTGTGAAACTGCCAGAGATGTTGCACACTGGGAAAAACAGAACCCTGCACAGCTAAAACAGCTGCTAAAATTTTTCCTTAGCACAGTCTTAAAATAATCACTGTACTAATTATTTATTACTGCAAGTATTTTTGCAGAATGTGCAAGTGTAAATTATTTACTTTGACAGGCATAAAAGATGTATTTAGAGATGCAGCTGGGCTGCTGCTCAGTGTCATATTTAGGGAAATATTTTGCCTGTTGAGGTTCTTCGAAAGAGGAAAAAAAGACTGGCATCACCCCACCCACACTACAGCTTATTTAGAAACAAACATAAGATTACAAAACCATGGAGTACGAAGTGGTATGTAAATAGAGATTTCATATTATACTGTAGCACAGAAGAAATTCAGATGGCTAATAAAAAATGTGCAAAACAAATGTCACATACCTAAAACTGACAGAATCGTTACTGTGTGCTGTATGCACACAAATTATCTGTAACTTTGGTCTGTACTATATATGAGTTCCTATATATACCGTAAATGTATGTTTGAGGTAAAAGAATTTCTTTTGCAATATTAGACAGAGAAAGACCTTCAAGTGACTAAACCCTACTTTAAGATGTTTTAATTGTCCCCACTGAAACAAACTGGCCTCAAAGTTTGTTTTCAGTTTCCCATAGATCTCAATTTTTTCGTAAATAGTTCTGGCATAAATAACTTCCAGCGTGGAATTAGTAAATTTTGATTTCACTGAAAGGCTCTTCTTCATCCTCAGTGATTTTTCATCTTTAATTACCTGGATTGGTGAGAACAGATAATATTCTTAAATGATTGGTAAGAAAATTATTTTAATTAGTGGTATGGAGAAGGTGAGATAAAAAGATTGAAGTTAAACAGTCAGTAAGATATTTAGGCACCTACAAGGAGGTCTGGAAGACACTGCAGCCCGAATTAAAAACAGCATTAAACCCTGCATTCACCTGCTGCCTCACCACAGTGATTTCGAATAACAGAATCTGATGTGATATGATCTGATCTGATAAACACCCTCAGCAAACTGCACAGGCAGATGATCACCAGTGATCATCCATCAACTGGACTGCATTACATGACCACGCGTTTATTCCCAGCCCTCGTGTGGTGCCAATATGCCTCAGTTTAAAGCAGACACAAGCAGCCAGGATAATGTATGCAAATATGTGGGACAGCAGCTTTTAAAGTGGTAATTGGTTCAATTTCTGATCATCTGACCGCACAGTTGCAAACAATCTTTTTAAAGTGGTCATGTCACCGCAGCTGCAATCTGCCCTCTACATAATAGCTCCCTATTACAGAGCACTCATACGTAAAATGAATGATCAGTATCTGCTTCCCTCATTCTCCCAAGGGATGCTAACCATGTCAAATAAAAATGCTGTGCTTAAAGGGATAAAAATGTGAATCAGAAAAAGATTTTGCATGTGTTAGAAAGCAAAGAACTCCTAAAGACAGTATAGCTCCTTATTACATGGAAATTAAGAGCTCGTTCAGAAAATATATTTGTCTGTTTGGATATAAATCAAAATTACAGAATCCTATTTAACAAGAGTGATGTAGAATTTCATTGGTCTTTCATAGTGAAAAAACTTAACTGCATTTAATAGCTATGAACCTTTAAAAATCAGCAGATTTTAAAGCTTGAAAAGCTTCTGGGCTCTCTTCCCCTCCCCCTGTTCCCCAGTCTCCCCTTCTAGTTTGTTGACCCTGCATCCCATTCTGAAGCACTGAGATCTAACATCAGCCTTAGGTTCCTCACCCAGACCTAGGTCCCTGGCAGTTTAGGATCAGAAGTACTTGGCTGCCAGATACATACGGATTTTATCAAATCTGTGTTGGCCACAAAGGTGAATCTGCAAAACACATCCTCCTCCTCCTCGGCATCCCTACTGTTTGTACTTTCCACATAGCTAATACTGGGTAATTTCCATTATGTTAGCATCAGTTCCAAATGTGATCGTTAATGTAAAACCTTGACTCGGGGAGCACATTCTGGTTTTCATTTTTACTAGGTTGACAGAAAAATAATGGAGCAGGCAGTTGTGTTTCAAAACTCTGAGATTAATCCTATTTACTTAATCATGGGTCTTTTGATCTGTCATATTTCAATTATATGCAAATTTTCATACTAAATAAACATCAACCCAAAGTGGAGCACGGTATCTAGCTAGCAATTGGATATGACACCCCACAAAGCCTGAATTTTGCATAAAACCCACCAGAGAACGAGAAAAGTCAGTTACAAAACCAACCAGTGAGCAGCGTCCCGCTGGCAGCACCCACACGGACCTCAAGCCATTTGTGAAACGGAAGCCGCAGACACAACCGAAGCAGCCTGGCTGTGGAGGTGTGTCAGCCACCGAGGGCTGCACACACTGGGGCTCAGGCATGCACCGAAACGCCTCTTGGACGGAGCCCAACGCACCACCTGAGATCGAGCTGCAGCTTTGAAACGTGTTAACTTGTGGGACAGACACTGCCAATAAGGGTTTCTAACTCTGACTTGGAGGTAAAATCTTCACTAGCAAAAATATGGATACCTATTATTGGTTGAAGGTAAAAATGAAGTAATCACATTTAAATCAAAAGTAGTTGTTTATGAAAACTTTGCTTCAGTTAGTAAATGTTCAACTATCTTTTTTTCTCAGTCCCGTTCTACATTTATCTGCTTTTCTCTTATTATGTTTTCTGGGCATTTATCTTAAAATTCAGTCTCATTAAAACTTCTGGATAAGGTATAAAAACATTATTCCATTTCACTGACATGATCGGCGTAATTTCTGAGGGCAATATTTCATGTAATCTTCACAAAATTCGTAAGATGTGAAAACTCATTTGAATAGTTTATTACATCCTTGATTTGGTATAAATAAAACTGTTATATTCTACTGTTTTATCCCTGTCATGCAATCCCAATATTCATTGCTGCAATAAATTAGGTCTTATAAACAACAAAACATCATAAAACAAATTCAAGAGATGCTGCAAATAGGGAACAAAAAGGAAATCATCTAGTGCAATCTTTTTGAGTGCAAAACCCTTGAAACATGTTGCAACTAGTCAGTTAATAATTGCTTTGTAAATCTGAAATGAAGCAGAGGAGATAAAACTAACAAACAAGTCATAAAGTACAATTGTTACTTGTTCGGAGTGATTATGATTCCCTGGAGGGAAGAGGAGCACAAAAAAGCTGGTTAATATTCAAGGATCACCTCTGCCAAGCTCAGGAGTGAGCATCACAATGAAGAGGAAGTCAGGCAAAAATGACAGGAAGCTTACAGGGATGAACAAGGAGCTCCTGGACAAACTCAAAAAGGAAGCCAGGAGAGGGTGGATGCAAGGACAGGTAGCCTGGGAGGAATACAGAAATTGTCCAAGCAGCCAGGGATGAGGTTAGGAAAGCTAAAGCCCTGACAGAATTAAAATTGGCCAGGGATGTCAAGAGCAACAGGAAAAGTACATCAGTGATAAAGGGAGAACTAGGGAAAATGTGGACCCTCCCTGGAGCAGAATGGGAGACCTGGCTGCCCAGGACACGGAGAAGGCTGAGGTAATCAACAACTTCTTTGCCTTGGTCTTCAGGGACAAGTGCTCCAGCCACACCACCCAGGTGGCAGGAGGCACAGGTGGGGACTGGGGGAATGAAGAACTGCCCACTATAGGAGAGGATCAGGTTCGAGAACATCTAAGGAACCTGAAGGGGCACAAGTCCACGGGACCTGAGGAGATGCATCTGCTCCTTCTGAGGGAACAGGCCGAGGAACTGGCTAAGCCACTACCCATCGTATTTGAGAAGTCATGTCAGTCCGCCGAAGCTCCCACTGACTGGAAAAGGGGAAAAGTAACCCCCACTTTCAAAAAGAGAAATAAGGAAGACACAGGAAACTACAGGTCTTTCAGCCTCACCTCAGGTCAGAAAGATCACGGAACAAAGCCTCCTGGAAGCTTTGCAAAGACACATGTAAAATGAGGAGGTGAATGGTGACAGCTAACTTGGTTTCACTAAGGGCAAATCATGCCTGACAAATTCGGTGGCCTTCTATGACAGGGTCTATTACTGCCACTGTCAACCATGTTCAAAATCTCATAACAAAGAACCTGTTTCTATATTTCCTCTGGTGTAGCTATTATACTTGTGCTGGAAAATACACATAATTCTTACAAATAAATAACGTGTCACGCAAAATATATGCTTGCACAGATGCTGAATATTTACAACAAATTTTAATACTACTCCCACAACACACTGGTCTCTCTCCCTTATTCACCCAGGCTGAACAGAATACATGATGGATGTTAAAAATCCAGGTGCCATCATCATTGCACCATGCTAGAATGCAGGAGCTCTCTTTCAGAATGAAAAGGACATAAGAAGATAACTTTAAACAGGAACCTCTAACAGAAACAAGCTGAAGTTTAGGCAAGTCATGAACAACTGGAAATAGGGTTATCCAAAGGACAAAGACTGGCAAATGTTATAATTGGCCCTGTTATCATTTTAAGTTGTAACACTCCAGACTTTTCAGGAACCTGTTACTTAATGATAAATTTTCTTCCAGTGTAATGGTTTGGCAGATCTTCACCATTAGCTTGCAGCCAAAATGTCATTCCACAATATGCTGCCAGAATTACAATATTGACCTAATTTGTCCCTTGTACTATATGTTCAACATAAAGTCAGAAATCATGAAAAAGAAAATGCTTTCTTGTCCCACAGTTATTTCAAAGAATTTTAAATGGTATTTTATTACCAGTGTTCCCAAACCGGAAATGTAATAAGGAGATGGGAAGGAAGATTCAGAAAGACAGATTTAACTTGTTTAAAATTTAGCTCATTTCTGGGCACTCATCTGATGCCAATAAACTTTTTCATTTAAAAGAAATATCCAGATGTTTATTTTTAACAATCTTAAGTTACTTGGTTCATGTTCTTGATAAAAAAATGTTTATTTGCTCTGAAAAATTTGAACATTTAAATAGTCTACTTCAATATTTTACTTGTAACACATTCCCCTTTTCCCCCACCGAGAAGCCCACATCAAAAAAAGCACTGAAATTCTGCCATGCAATTATTCATACGCCTCACCTGAACATCTCTTATCTTGGCTTCATATTACTCATAACAAAAAGGCACTCGTTGAATCCTTCCATTATTATCAAGAGACCTGAACAGTTACCGCACTTCATTTTTTTAAATCAAAAATAGAAACAAGCTCTCATCACATTCTTTTTAAGGGATCTAAGTTCTGAACATTTTTAGAGCACTAAGAACTCTCAGGACAGACCTCAAAAAACAACTCACATAATTCTAGTAATACTTTGCTTAATATTTAGTACGCTATGCTTCAATTCTAAGACAAATTTAAGTATGAAAATAGCATGGAATAAATGTATGAATGTGGAAAAAACAAATTTCAGAGAATTTGAGGAAAATCAGTAGACATGAAAGTAAGTATTTCAGAAAGTGATATATTTAGTATAAATCAAATTGAAAAAGTTCACAGCTTTAGAGTATGTTTCTACCCTCTTCTAGCTGATGGAAGATTGCTAAACTGTGGTCTGAGTCATGAGCTGAACAGAAACGTCTTAGGAATGTTTTGCTCATGCTGTTTCCTCCACAAGAAATTCATTACCTTCATTAGCAGGATATTTAGATAAATTGTTACATGTATTAAAATGTTTTTACCGACTTAAATATTCAAAAATCTTGCAAGCGTACTCTCATACCAATGACTAAGGTCTGCAACCAGAAAGCAAAAGTAATCTACCAGTTCCTCCAGAAACTAAGAAAGGAAAGCAAAAAAACATTGACAAATGGAAATAATAAAATACCTAGAAAATATATCAGGGCATCAACTGTGACACTTAATGGCCTGTTTGGCATCTCCCTGGGACAAAAGAGTGAAAGATGGAAGTTCAACAGAACAGGGTGAAGGGTTTTTTTTCCTTAATCTAAAGAAAGAACAAACTCAGTGCAACGAACCCGTAACCTGTCACAGAAGAATGTTACAAACGACTTACAGGAACCAGGAATTTTTTAATTTCTTCCAAGGCATGACTCATACGAGAATACGCCTCCCCAGGTGGAGCAAACACTTCAATTAATACGTGGAGCTCGTCACTCAAGTGCGCGTATTTGGCTTCTCCACTTTTCCTTAGTTCTTCCTCCTATGAAGAAAGGGTGGATTCGGTTTTTAGAACTCAAAAATCTACTAATTTTGCAGTGATTTAGCATTCACAGATAACATGACAGAAGGACATACTATAAGCAGACTTTTAAATCCTTTGAGAAATAAAAGTCTAGTTTAAGCCACTTAAAGATTTAAAAACCAATTTTGAGTGTTTGAATGATAAAACCAGTATAATTATCATCTAAAACAGATTTTAATCAGCACAGTGAAAAAATGCTAAATACTCCAGAAGGAAGTACTGACATATTAAATCCATAATGGAAAAGCTGCATTCATCTGTCTGAATCTTAGCTCTTAAAAAAACAACCCCATAAAATAAAGATGCATTTAACCATTTTGGAATGCTACTGTTTACTAAAGTCTTTAGGTTCTTCGATGAATATCTGCAGCCTGTACATTTTAGTATCACCAAAGAAAAATATGCCCTAGAACTTTTATTTGAGACACAGAATCACAGGATCACAGGATGGTTTGGGTGTGAAGGGACCTAAAGACTGTCTAATTCCAGCGCCCCTGCCATGAACAGAGACACCTTCCACTAGCTCAGGTTGCTTGGGGCCCCATCCAGCCCAGCCTTAAACACTCCCAAGGATGGGGCATCCACATCTCTGGTCAAACCGCTCCAGTGTCTCACCACATCCATAGTGAAGAACCTTGTCCCTACTGTTTAACCTAAAACCTACTCTCATTAAGTTTAAAGCCACTACTCCTTGTCCCCTCACTATATGCCTTTTTACAAAGTCCCTCTCTGGCTTTCTTGCCTTCTTTTTGAACTTGAAAGGTGCCATAAATTTACCCTGAGCCTTCTCTTTTCCAGGCTGACCAACCCAAATCCTCTTCATAGCAGAAGGGCTCCAGCACTGATCATCTCCATGGCCCTCCTCTGGACTTGCTCTGACAGATCCATGTGCGTCTCATGCTGAGACGCTGCTCTCAGGACTCAGTGATGTCTGAGTTTCAGTCCCAGTCCCAATACAAGGTACCTATGCAATGCAGTGTACACCAGCTCAGATGGCGAATCACCTCACCTAGATATAGCTCAGCCATCTTTGGGTCCAAATTTTCTAGCTATACAATAAGCCTGATGCTCCTACTTCACATTAGAGTAATGTTCTGAAGCGTCAATCTGCTCTCTTACACAAAGCTTTGAGATAGCAAATGTAAATTGCAAAATACATTCGTAGTAGTTACTGCCCCATAAAAATCAAAGATAAAAAATAGTGATCATGTTAATGGCACTGGCTATGACAACATAATGAAAAATCTATGCCATTACTACACAAGATAGCCATAAGTAATGCTAAAGAAATGATGAGTTGAACTCTCAGTCTTCAAAAATATTTTGAGAAATGTAATTTAGAAGAACATATGTACATACAGAAGACATTATCACAGAAAAAGATATAAACTAATTTGCTTAGTTGGTGAAGAGGTTATAGCTTTTTAGTATATACTAAAATAATAGTTTATGAACATTTAGCTAAGATATAAAAATTGTAACAACAGATTACAGTTCTTACTGATTTAGCTTATTTAATTTTGCATTCACTTCACTTATTTTAGCCTTGACTAATTTACACCAATGCTTGCTACCAAAAACATTTGCACAGTGCTATGCTCCTAACAATAAGTATACAGTTCTTTTTATCTATGTTAGAAGATCCAGCCCCAAGGACTTTTTGATTTTCCAGAGAATACACCAAGGCTACATCCTTGAGCTCCAGAGCCCACGATCTGGCTCCATGCTACGTCAACATTTTGCAGATTATGATAAAATCATAACTCAATAAATGTGAACTATTATTTTATTTTTAAATTTGAAAATTGACATAATTGTTTTCAACTGAAACTAAAAAAATTAAGATAAGACGTAATTGTCGCAGTGTTTTTATTTTTACAGTTAAATTCTCTTTGACATTTTAGCTTATCACTGAAATCTCATTGAAGTGTCCCTAAGAACCATAGCATAATATAAAAGTCCACCATGAGATGTTACAGTACCTTTCAGTTTTCTGGAAAAAAACCCACACATTTGATTACTGCTTCTGGAAAAATTTGGTGTGGAGTATTTCAGTAGAATTTAGTTTTAATAGTTATAAAGTTACATCCTAGTGATTTCTGGAAGTTTCTTTCCTGTTGCTTTTTTAAGATTCTGACAGGGGAAGAAACCAAAACGCTAGAAAGCCCCAAAAGTTATCTCTCAGGAAAAGACTACCAATAAACTTAATAACTGGACCTTTTTGTTCAGATGCAGAAAATGCAAAAGAATAATGTTTGACTCATTATTTTGAGGAGGATTTTGTACAGCTAAGACATCAGTAACATGATTTTATAACGCATCCCTGTCATACAGAAAGTTAGGAATATGCTTCTTGGGTGGTAACAATGGTAATTATGTTTCTCTTTTACTTCCTGAACAAACTCAGGATTTCTTAAAACACATCGTTTTATAGCCTGCCTCTTCGGTTCAACACATGCTCTCTGTCACTATTTGGCACGTATTTCTACAGCTGTTAGAAACTGCAGGATGAGGTCGTGAGATCCTACAACATTTCTTTCTGAGAATACCTAATGAGGTTTCTTCTTGTGGAACACATGGGGTTAAAGACTGAATTTTCACACAGTATCTCTTCCCATAATAGGGTAAAATGTCACAATAATGCTCCTTTTATTGAATGTGTGTGTGTGTGGATACAGAGAAACTTAATTAAGGAAAACTAGGGATGAGTAAGAACTCACAGACCACGTGAGCACTGTACCAAGCGCTGCTTCCCAAAGCCAGTGAATATGAGGGAGTATCTGGGGACTGAATGTAGCCTTTCATTTAATTGCATGTCAGGTATCAGGCATCAACCAAGCAAACAACAGACGTGACTCACACTGTTGGGGAGACACTCGTTGGTATGGCAGGTGATACCTACTGGCAGCTAATACAGCTTTCCAAGTGCAGTACAGATGAACAGGCTCTCCCAGGAGCACGTGAAGATGGACAACACCTTTGCAAATCTTCATTAGCAAGCTGCACATCCCAACTGCACAGCAAAATGGCCAGTGCTGTGGACCCAGTATCCACACTACTTCTATTTAGGATGACAGTACTGCCCCTTGTGTAACACGGCAGTGGGTTTTGCCCCCTGCTAGCTGTAGTGTGGTTGCAATAACTGAGTTCCCATTAGAGGCCAGAGAGCCCTTCTGGAGCCCAACTTTGATTTAGTTTTGTAGGAGAGGAGACCAGTCAAAACCCTCTGAGCTCTGTTCACTTTAAATAATGGGAATTGGGAATGATCAGGAGGCTCTCCTCTAAACTGTGCTTCTGAGTCAAATGAAAACACTAACAAATAAACACCCCATGTAGCACTGGTAAGGACTGAAATGGATTATGAGACTTTCCAGCACCTGGTACACTATGGCAGAATAGGTGATATCATCAGAAGTCTGTTTTATATGGTGTTTTTTACAAGGCTATCTGGGCACAAATGGCCTTGCAAGGCCCTAGTGGCCTCTAATGCACCAGTGCAATCACCTGTGGACTTTGGCTGTTTCTCATATAACTCTGCCTAAATCACCTCTGCGGTTCAGGTATTCCCCACGGTGTGGTCTGTAACTTTTGGCAGACTGTCATAGCTTTTTACGTTCTACAATCCCCTACATCATGTCCAGCTGTTTTCTAGACCCTGCTCAGCTTGCACAGCCTTGGCCAGTGGCCACCAAGCAGCCAAGTTGTTCTCTCACAGCCCAAGCACAGCAGTGACTGCTTAAGCTTACTCACGTAGACATGAAACGAATCACAGTGGAGGGTGATGTGCATCGAAAGCCTGATGGATTCACTGAATCAAAACGCAGTTAAGTCTCAGGCACTGGATCTTAGGGTAGAAAAACAACAAACCTGGGACCTGATCAGTTCTGCTTTATAAAAGGAATGGAATAGATTCCCTGGGCTTCTGGATCAGTGACGGTAATCTCTTTTACTATGGACTCTCAGGTTCATAGTATGGTTCTTATTTAGTTCACGGTGACAATGTTTTACTTCAGGGTGGAAGCAGAGCGTAGCAGAGGAAACACACATCACCCCCCAGTGACAACTGCCCCTCGTCCTGATCCTCTTCCACTCCATTCTGCATGTCAATTCCCTTCACATCTCAAGAGTGACAGAACCCAGCTCCCCTCATCCTGTATGCTCCAGGCTTCCTTCACTCTCATTTGCTGCCTGAGATTGTCTGTCACACAGTGCTGAAGTCCATCCACCCTCAACGTGATGCACGGCTCTGTAACCCACTCCCTCATAAGGAGAACAGGTATTTTGAAACACTTACTGTGTTTTATAATTTCCAGTTGACCAAAGCAGGGAAAATGACTTAGAAAACTCTACAGCAGAAATATCAGGAGTACCGACCTCTGCAAATGTGAAGCATGTGAGTGATAGGAACATAAAGGCCGAGAAAAATGATGAATTATCTCTGGATGTGAAAGGAGTCCTAACATTTTAAAAGGATGTGTGTTGACAGAGAACTGCTTTCTGTCTGGAAGTCTGGCCAAAATGCTTGAATAAAAATACTGGAATAAAGTTGAAAGAAATGGAGTTTTCACAGAAAACAAAGTTATACAGTCCAGATTGGTGAATAAAAAGTGTCCTCATAACATTGAAATAACAGGATATCAAAGATTAACAGAAAAGAAACTTGCAGCAGGAATTGTGTAGATCTCAGAGATAAATTTCATCAATACAATACAAAGAACTTCCTATAATGAAACAAATACAGATACGAAAAGAAACAATGGGTGCTTGAGGAACAATACGAGAATTGCAATGGATTTCATATCTTGCAAGAATTTACAAAGAAAAGCAGAGTGCAGAGACCAAAGAAAGATGATAATCACGGGGCTGCTGCTACACAGCCATTATTCATAAGATCAATGGGCAATGCTACAGAAGAAAATTAATGAGCATGCAGTCTGACAAATGCAAACCTATTCATTTTTAATCTGGGCATAAATGAAAAAAATGAAAATGTTGTCTGCCACACTGATTGTAATAAAAATAACAGAGAACTAATTTCTTGGTGGTACTGAGTTTGGAGTTAAAAAACTTTCAGGTCCAAGGTCCCATCAGCAGAGAAACAAAGAACAAAAAAAAATTGAAAGAGAAACAATTTGATAATGGATGAGGCATTGGAAAGGGATTCAGCAGAGTACAGAACGAAGCTAAAAGACCTTAGCTGTTCCTTGACTCTTGTTTTTAAACCAGTTATTCTCACTCCAGGAAGAAGAATAAAGAAGATGGAGGTGGTGAGTACACGAGAAGAGCTCACATGGTAGTGCAAAAAGAGTGAGTGTACAACACCTGCAGTCAGCCACAGAGACCCCATTATGAAATATAGGCATTAGAAAGAACATTGCCTACAACAGAAGAAATTACTGGAGATACAGGTGACAACAATTATTTTTCTATAATTGATTCATCATTAAAATTTTCATTGTTACTTTGGTGAAATGGAGCAGAGAATTGTGTACATTCAGTACTGTCTTGGGCAAACAGGTCCTTCAGTGCTTTATTTCCTGATGCTTTTCATAATGAAATATGACAAAATCTTAATGGATAGGAGGTACTAAACCATATGTAGATCATGTTTTTGTTTAGAGAGGTGAAAAGGGAAAAAAAGACTAATCGGTAGAAGAATGTTATGATAAGGCAATCACTATTGAAAGAATCCTAACACCTGACATGAAGGTCAAATGAAGAAAAAATATAAATTCTTCTGAGAAAAACAAAAAAGATTAACACACTAAAGTGGTATGTGCCAAAACTGAGGCAACAGACGGTGACCACTGTGACCAACAACTAGTGATCTATGCTTAAATTCCCTGCCAGAAAACTAAGAGCAGCAATAGAGTTCACAGACCTATAAATGTTTCTGCACTTGTACAAATCTAAGCAGAAGCTAAAACATTATAGATAAGCACCACCTGGGCATTACACAATTGCTCCTAGAACGAACCAAGCCAAAGATGTTCACTGAATACAATCAATGAATGGCAAGTTTGCAAAGCTTATGTAGGAAATCAAAGATCCTCAAGAAATGCATGATTACCATACCTAAAGATACTTCGTAGGATTATGTTCATCTTAAAACTTATGATCACAACTCGGGATCCCTGCAATTCAGATGCCTTCAGATTCAGGAAGAAGACTTTGCCTTAATTAATGAGAGTAGAAAATGTCATGCTTTTATTTACGAGAGGCTAATTAGCAATTTGTTGCAACCAAGTTACAGTGTAGGTTGCTTGAACTCCAAACAAGATGTTACACTTTTACTATGGGCAAAAACATAAAAGAAGTTGGGTTTTTTTTTTCCCCTTAATCAAAGATTTATTAGAAGTCTAGTTCCATACTAATGATTGCAGCTCAAATTCCATGCAGGCAAAAATGAAACATTAACTTTCTAGTGTCTGACTCTTTCCCTGGTGTTATGCTCACCTCCCACTGCCCTGGGGGTCCTAAGGTTTATGGCTTCAGCTGGGAGAGGACAACACTGATGTGAGTTGCAGTACCCTGAGTTCTTTGGTGCAAGATGTATTGGGTTTGCATGGCAAGGTTTGGGTAGCGGGGGGAGTACAGGGGCGGCTTCTGTGAGAAGCTGCCAGAAACTTCCTCAGTGTCTGGCAGAGCCAATCCCAGATGGCTCCAAGACAGATGTGCTGCTGGCCAACGTTGGGCCAATCAGAAATGGTGCTAATGCCTCTGTGGTAACCTATCTAAGGAGAAGAAGAGAAAAAAAAGTTATTGCTCAGATGTAATTGTGGCCAGAGAAGAGCAGGGTGAGAACATGCGAGGGGAACAGCTCTGCAGACACCAAGGTCATTGCAGAAGGAGGGGCAGGAGGTGCTCCAGGTGTTGGAGCTGAGATTCCCCTGCAGCCCATGGCGCAGACCATGGTGAGGCAGCTGTGCCCCTGCAGCCCATGGAGGGCCACAGGGATGCAGAGATCCACCTGCAGCCCGGGGAGGAGACCCATGCCAGAGCAGGTGGATGCCTGAGAGGAGGCTGTGACACGGTGAGGGACCTGTGAAGAGAGGAGCCCATGCTGGAGCAGGTTTCCTGGCAAGACTTGTTTCCCTGTGGGGTACCTGTGGTGGAGCCTGTCCTTGAAGGACTGCATCCCACGGAACAGTGACCCACATGGCAGCATTATGCAGAGAACTATTGCCTGTGGGACTGGCTAATGTTGGAAAAATTCATGGAGGACTGTCTCCTCTGGGAGGGACCCCACGCTGGATCAGGGGAAGGACCTCTCCCTGAGCAGTGGCAGAAACAACCTGTGGTGAACTGAGAGGACTGTAACCCCCACTCCCTGTCTCCCTGCACCAGTGGCGGAGAGGAGGTAGAGCTGGGAAGGAGGGAGAAGTGGGGAGAAAGGTATTTGAGTTCTTATATTGCTTCTCATTATACTGCTCTGATTTTGTTAGTAACAACCATTATCTCTAATTCAAGCCTGTTTTGCCCTTCACAGTATTCGGTGAGATCTCTCTGTCCTTACCTCAACCCATGAATCCTTTGTTACATTTTCTCTTCCCTGTGCAGTTGCGGAGGGGAGTGATAGAGAGGCTTTGGTTGGTGCCTGGCATCGAGACGAAGTCAACCCACCACAGACACATAATACCGACGGCAATAATTTCTTCCTCCTCTCTCCAGGAAGCACAGGGGGTTGTTTTTAGGATGGTAAACATGCTATATACATTGGTCTTTCTCCATTGTTTAGCAATTCCATTTCCCATCCAAATTCACTAGACACGGTAAGTGTTACAAATGCTGTGTATGTTTTCTTTGCTCTCTTTGTTACTCATGAAGTGATTTCACCCAGATCCCAGTGTTGTGTCCCTCTAATGACCTGCAGCTGACCTTGATGCCCAGTCCCCGCTTACAGTCCATCATCCCATGCCTTTGCTTTCAAAGCCTCCACTTCCATCCCAAGCCTGTACTCCCCTGTGCTGCAGTTTTATTCTAGGGCCATAGCAACACCCTCTACACAAAATAACGATTTATTATTGCTACCATCGATTACAGATATAGTACAAACCTAGGCAAAAGGTAAAGCAGCGTAGGTAATAACTACTCAGCCATTAGGCAAGCGCTGTTAGAAGTCAGCAAGCTCAAAGGGAGCTGGGGGCAGACCCCGAGCAGTCCAGAGGAAGGCTGGCAGGTCCTGGCCCTGTGCTACAGTTTTAGCGCAAAGCCTGGAACCTGCAACAGGTGATGGCAGCACCGCATTTACTGGGACACAGGGCTACCGGTGCCGGTGCAAAGACAACATGAGGAACTAATTGCCTTTGATGACCAGTTCTGAAAAGCACTCTTGGCATACAGAGATTTTTTTCCCAGCTTCATCTGTCTAATTCTAAACCTAAATATATAGCTGGATGAGGCCTTCTGCTTTCAATGCACTTCTTAATCCACCAGTGCTAGATTATACACATGCCTACCTCAGGGTATGAACGATCGCTTGGGCTCTGCCACAGTGTAAACTGGGATGGCTACAGCTGAGGACGAGTCTCCGCACAAAAGGATCAAAACTAGTGAGCACGGACCGCATTCCCAAATCTCACCATCCCTTTAGGAAGGGCTCCTCACTACGATACAGGGTTTTGCTCAGCTACACTCAGGCTGCTAACAGCCAATGCCAAATCACCACATTCAAAAGGATAAATACAGTTATTTAGTGATTTGAAAAAATGAAGAGTAGAGAGATATAATAAAGGCTGATGACATTCTAAGAGCTTTAAGAGCTTACTGTGTCAAAAATAAAGCAACAAGCCTTTGGCAGAAGAGAAACACACCATTTGAGTAAAGCAGATATAACTTCATTTACACTGGTTGGAGGAAAATGTACCTTCTTTTCCTCTGCTGTCATTTTTATTTTCCAGAAATCATTTTACTGGTTCTCTTACATCAATCTAATTCTATTTCATAATGTTTGGCGCCAACAGTTTTATAAATTTTAATCCCTTTTTTTTAGAGAGAGAGAACATGAACAGTCACCTTAAAGTGATACAAATGTTATGGACACTAGAAAACTCTACTAATGTTTTAGGTAATTCAAAAGCTAGCTGATGACAAATTATCAGTCATCTTGAAAAGAAGGTTAACTGTATTTATGCTAAGAATTCCATAAACTGACGATAATTTATTTATCAACAATTCTTATTATTCAGGAAACATTCATCTTTATATCTGTTATGTATATAGTGTTCGCAAAAGCTGTATTTAATAAAAACCAGTATCGGTTATTTAAAATGTACAAACAGGAAAATTTAAATCAAATATCTGTATCACCTTTTTGTTCCTTCTCTGTCATTAAGTTTTATTATGATTATATTAGTCCTATAAGAACTCATTTTTTTCTCCAAAGAACAAATATCACTTGTATCACAAGATTCACAAGGGATATGCTGTTTTTAAGAATAGGGACTTGTATGAAAAGAAATGTTTTGCAGTTCTCCAGGCTCTGAATGAATTGTTTTGCTACACACTGCTGAACTGAAATATAAGTAAATTCCAGTTGTAGAGTAGTCAGGTACTTTAAAGACTTTGGTTTTGGTCACCTGAAGGAAATAGTAGAAAGAATATTTCTACCATGGAGAAAATTCTGGAGGGAAAAATCCATGTCTAAGCTATTTTATGCATAAGAAGAACAAAATACTTGTATTTTGAAATAATCCATCAGAAGAGGTCTAACGTGTGCACTTAACTTTGACTATAAAGGAGCCTGAAGCTTGTCTTTGGCAATTAATCTATTTATATTTAAACCCAATTTCATGATGAAGGCTCCAAGTACACACTTGAAAGTGAACACTCGCTTAACCACTCACTTGGTGAGGGATGCTTCCCCAATACAGGCCTAGAGAACAGATCCACTGATGCATGTAGGTATTACTTCAAAGCCTAATTGCTATTGTAGGTGCCTACCTAAAGAGACCTTCAAGCCTTTCCCAATCTGTGTGACCTACTCACTTAGCTTATAGCTGCAAAAGAACTCAAACACCCAGGATTTAGGCATGATTTGGATCCTAAACACCAAATTGTGGCCACCTAATTTCCTGTTCAGTTGCTTGCTGTCCCTGAAATCCACACACGCCAGAATTGTCCACAGGAATACACCTCAGACTGAAGTGTCTGGGCAGCAGCGCCACATGAGGGTGAAGGAGATCTGATAATTCCTTCACACTTAAGCTTCTCTGGGATTCATAAAGTAACAAGGGACTAAGTAAGACAGATGTTCCCAATACACCCCTATTGAATACAAAAGCGGCGCTGCTGCCCTTTTCCTTAATGAGGGAGCAGTTGGAGAGCTCATCAAGTTACACATTATGGAAGTCAGGAAATAGG
This sequence comes from Mohoua ochrocephala, assembly GCA_013398855.1. Taxonomy (NCBI): domain Eukaryota; kingdom Metazoa; phylum Chordata; class Aves; order Passeriformes; family Acanthizidae; genus Mohoua; species Mohoua ochrocephala. Next base: position 41,661 of record VZTA01022556.1, on the reverse strand, counting down.
TGTTCATTTTAGAGAAGTTGCTAGATGAATCCCACAAGAACCATTTGGGAACGTGTTCTGTTAAACTATTCATAAGTGATCCAGAAAATGAGTTGAACAGTAATAAAAATTCTCCAGTGATAAAGACCACCTCTTTCTGTGTGCACAGACTCTAGATAATGTTATTTCAGGAGAAAGATCTTGAAGGCATTACATTCAGATCTACAGAAAGAATTTCCTCAGTGTTTGTTCAATATCAATTGTTCGATCAATGCCAATCAAGAATTTGCTCAATATCAATTAACAGGGTATTTTCTATTAGGCGATTTTTAAGAAAGGAAGATAAATGAAACTGCAAAACCTCTACTAGACCATTTGGTGCCCCAATCTAAAAAAATTTGGAAATAAAACAGATCAAGATGAGAAGAATTATTACAAATATGGACATATTTTCATATGAGATGCTAAATACCAAAGTCTTGGCAATCTTGATGTTCCTGCAGTTCAGGATGTCCTTAAACAATTAATTCTTGGAAAGCCTCTCAATTTTCATTAGTTCTTATGTTCTTACCCAAACTTTTCAACCTGCAACTTTCAGGAGTTGTAGACTGAGCGCATTCTTATGTTTTCCTGTCTTATTTGGAACTGTGAACCCATGAACGTGGGGCATGAGGTGCTGCCATACATAGAGAAAACCCCCCCCAATATGTGGATCTGTTATGTTTTTGTTCTATGACAGTTGCAATTGCTTGCTGATGTAGCTTTTATCACCTATCACATAGATGTGTGTGCTTAAGGTGTTATGTGTCAAATATGGAACCCATTTCTGATGTTAAAGATCCTATTACTAATTAGCATTCAAATGAGCTCCAAGTGGTATTACAGGTGCTTCATCTAGAAAGCAAGGCAGCACTTCAGCCACTCTGATTGCTCATTATAATCAGAGCTGAGAGAGTGCAGAGGAGAGCGATTTACAGCCACTTTCAGCTGCAAATTCAGGAATCACGCCTGCTGCAAGGTGTGTGGAGAACTGCCGGCTGCCTTCACCTCCTCACCTCCTGCGGTGGCAGCCTCCTCCACTCCTTCCACGCATCGCATCGGGACTTTCCGAAGGATGATGTTGTTATGTTTCTGACGAACCCTTTCAAATCCAACTGATTTAAAAGCTCAAACTGATGATCCCATTTAACTCCTCATTGCTTTTTCTAGCAAGTCTCCACCATTGCGCAAGATTCCCTGTTAATGTTTTGCACCCTGAAACACAATGGAACCTGTGATACAGGAAATGTACTTCCCTAAACAGTGGATATAAGGGAAGTGACTTCTCCCTGATTGCCATATTGGCCCAGGCAGGGTAATGGGTAATGGTTTGGCTTCCAGCAGTTTAAAGAGCTGTCTGATAAACTGTATTATAAAGTTCATTTTCCTGGCTGATTGTCAATAATTATTTCCTTAAGGCTGTCCCTTGATTAACCACAACATTGCAAACAAAAGCAGTAAATGGATTTGAGTATCCTACCACAAATTTAGAAGAGACCACTATTTTTCTTGTATCCCCCTGATTCTCATGCAGTGATGTGGAAACCACATCAGTGGAGGGAAGCCACAATGGCAGAGACAAACTGAACTCTGGGGAGTGGAAAAGGGAAAGGAAGTTCATAAATAATTGGCAAACACTGTATCTCTAATGGCATTTACACAGATGAAAATGTTTCAATACCTGAGCTGACTTAAAAAATACATGATCTTCTGAAAAAGTATTTCAAATTAACGATAAATCAAATAACTGAAAAATCAAAGTGTGCCACTCTTCTTCACAAACATATCCTTTTTCTGAGCCAGAATTTTAATGTCTTGCAAATGATGCACTCCTTCTCCCATGTGACAGTCACACATGATTTTGCAGGTTTCAATTTTTCTTTTCTTGTAGAATTAGGTTTTGCATAATGATAAAGAACACAAACACACTTTTCAATGGCAAAATTACTTGTTCCTCTACCATCTAGAAAATCTAATTATTCACACTATATTCATTTAGACAAATAAATATTTATGAGATGGCAAGTTCTTGGATGATTTCTCACAAAAGTGTCAGAAATAGCTGACAGATGGATACATTATAACAATATTACATATTCCATAAAATCATAGAATGAATCATAGAATGGTTTGGGTTGGAAGGGATCTTAAAGACCACATGTAGTTCCAACCACCCTGCCATGGGTAGGGATGCCTTCCATTAGACCAGGTTGCTCAGAGCTCCATCCAAAATGGCTTTGAACACTTTCTGGGATGGGGCATCCACAACTTCTTGGGGCAACCTGTTCCAGTGCCATACCACCCTCGCAGTAAAGAGTTTTTTCCTAATATCTGATCTAAACCTACTCTCAGTTTGAATCCATTCCCCCTAGTCCTGTCACTACATGCTCTTGTAAAAAGTCCTTCTCCATCTTTCTTATAGGCTCTCTTCAGGTACTGGAAGGCCACAATTACATCAACCCTAAGCTTCTTTTCCAGGCTGGACAATCCCAATTCTCTCAGCTCTTTTTCATAGGAGAGGTGCTTCATCCCTCTAAACAACTCAGTGGCCCTCCTCTGGACTTGATCCAAGAGGTCCATGTCCTTCCTGTGCTGGGGGACTATCATGGTTTTATGCCTGACAGATTTACTGACTGCAAATAAAATAGCTCGCAAATAGATTCTCGGTCATCTCGGCTATGACGGGGATTTGCTCTGCAAAGACGAAGAACACATTTTTCTAACCTTCTCATAATGGAAATCTGTAAGGATATTAGTCCATTATAAGCCGTAAATGAATCTGAGTAAAATACATGATTTTTTAATGACTAGTGATTATAGCTATTCTAATAGAAATTTACTAAAGGCTCATTTTCATGGAATGTGCAGAGTACTCAGATAATGTTCAACAGCTTCAGGTAACAGCAGCTCCTTGGCAGTGCACTCTGGACCTGACCTGAACTTTCTATCATGAGAGAGTACTTTAAGAAGCTATCACTTGTAAAGGAAAAGTAAAGGAAGTCAAAATGAGTTCTGTCAAGTTTATTTATTTTGAGATAACTTGGCTGACGTGATAATGGTAGACTTTGGCTGGGGTAACTTAGTCTGTGACTCAACGGAAACTTCAGTGTTCCTCACTGCAAATTTTTAGAATACATTGTTTACCTAAGAACAAAAATACACCCTCACTGGAAGGCAGATTGACTCCTTTGCAAGGTACACAAACCCTAGAATCACAAAGAAAATAGCCTGAAGGATGGCAAGGGCTTTCTTCCAGGAAGTCCAAGGTTCAAAATTTCACGCTGTTCTTTCTAGTGCCCCAAAGAAAGCACCAGGTATGCACTCACTTCAGAGGAGCTCACCCCGGGCTGAAGATGTCACTGGTACTAAACTGGCCATGACAGGATGTCAGTGACTAAGTGCAGCCAGGGCATTCCCTCTAAAAGCTCACAGCACACTGCTCCGGATCCTCTAGCCAGAACTCCCGATCTCCCTTGAGCACTCGCACGGCATCCAAACAAGAATGGGCTATCACCAAAACCCCAAACACACATAAAGTTGAAAGAGTAAAATAATTTTAAAATTCAGTTTAAAACAGATAATTGCACTCCAGAAAAGGTTAAGTACCTGCAGTCTTCAGAGTCAGCTAATTTTACTGCACTAAAAAATTAATATTCATTTTGCACTTAAGTTTTATCATCCAGATCATCCTTGGCAATTTAAAGCACTCCTCTAACCCCCTTTATGTGCTCAGATTTATGCAAGAAGAAATAACCTTGTGCACAGGCTTTGAGTGTTGCAAAATTTTCATCACATGGTAGTCATATTTCAGATAATCACAAAATATGCAGATTAAATTAATCTATTACAGTCAATTCTGCCTAATGTCACCATCAGTTTACCACAAAATTTCCTTCTATTAAAAGCTTTTTCCCAGGAAACACTGTAACCTGCCTCTGGCTGAAAATGAAGCATTTTATTTGTTTTCCAGTTCTTTACTGCTTTAGAACCTGTGGTCTCCCTTGTTGCTCATTTTCAATACCAGTACAAATGAACGTAAAATAAAATTGAACAATAACCCTGTTTATGGCAGACTTTCTCCATAGATTTGAGACAAAAGATGAGGATATTTTTATCATTGTATGAACATCCTCAAATGCTATGACTGATATTAAATGCTGAAAAAAATACATTTCTTGTTTTTTCTTCCCTTCCCTCCTAAATTGGAAAAAGGGAAAAATAAAAAAAAAAAAATTTCCTAAATAAGGAATACATGCACCACAGAAACTCAGCAAAGCTTCAGCTCCTAATAGACTTAGCTCATTGTGCTACATTTTCCATCTATATGTTAAGGGTTTTGAGTCAAAGTGTGCAAAGACCAGATTACTCAAGTTCTTCAAAGACATCATAATCTCCCTCCCCAGGCTGTGTCCAACCCCAGGTCTTTGCTGATGTGCTGGATCTGCGACAAAGGTCCCAGTTTAAAAAGATAGTTATAGGACAGATGAACAGTTACTTGTGTCCCTTGAGTGGGGTTCATTTACCTTGACTTAGGCATCCAGGAGTCAGATATTTAAGCCTAACCTAATCACATGGAGCTCTCAGTGGAAACAAACAGGGTGACTCATCTGAAGCTGAGGCTGGTGTTCCAGATAACTTGGGAGTTTAGGTGAATAAATTAGTTTATGAATCTAAGTATCTTTCTGGATCTGTCCAAATTATATTAATAAAGAAGAAATCAAAATACAATTGGTAACTACGAAAATGTGATAAGAAAGCATGTAACATCAGTTGGATTCTTTTACAAAAATTATTAGGATGAAGGAAAAAAAATGGAAAGAACTAGAGCCATGTTAGACAAGTTTAAAGAGTGCTGGCAGTGCCTTGGAAACTGACTGACGGATTAGACATCATTTTAACTGCTCAGGAAAAGATAATATATCCAGCATGAATCTGAAACATTGTATATATCAATTTTCTCTTCCAAACACATATTTAAGCATTACCTGTTTTCACTAGGCATGCCGAATGAAAATTGCAGTATTTTACAATTGACCTACATGTTGCACTGCTGGTGACATGGAGAGCAAAGAAAGAGGTGGAAACCTCAGCAATCAGGCAAATGCTGGCTGAGGCATTACTATTACCAGCTTCATACCTATTTTTTCTGCATCCCAGTGCAATTCTTATTTCGCTCAGAAACAGTGATTGCAAAAGCAACACTGGCTAACAGATTCTGGTATGAATTTAAGAGAGATGATACACCTAATTATAAGACACTACTCCATTTGTCCTATTTTCATTTTATGTAAGTTACTGAGGGGTTTGACAGTGATGGAGCTCCCCAGCAGAAAAGCCACATGGTGCTCAGGCTCCAGGGACCTGTGGGAATGCTGCTGCACCACAGCAGCTGATTAATTAACCCTCTCTCAGCTGTCATTTACCAATTATATCCTTTCACAATCAGTAAATCTGTCATGAAAGGACAGGTTCTGCTCCTCTGCAGTCTGAACAATGGCACTGTGGCCATCATGTTATATTACTGCACTCCCCTAAGATGCATGGAGGAGTCTGGAAAAAGCACTTGAGGTGCCTGTCTGGTAAGCAGAGCATGACAAATTTCCATTAACTGTGCTCCTCGACTCCTCACCATGATGGAGATTACTACCCCTGGGCTCACTTGTCTCCAGTCTTCCACTGCCCCTCCTTGTTCCTTGCACCCTCTCCCAGGGGCTGCAATGCCTTCTCCGGCACCAGACTGCATGTGTGTTTCCTTGGCACATCCCTCCTTCATATTCACAGAGAGACCTCCACCTGCCAGGGACTTATCTGTAAAATGGCTAACAAGGAAGGAAAGATGCTTGCCTGCGGGTTTTTTTGGGGTTTTTGGTTTTTTTTTTTTCCACCCCAGTATCTCTCTGAATCCCATTCTGTCAGAGGTTTTACTACGCTAGAGATGTTCAATGGCAAAGAAATCCTCTTGTCAACCACTCCTTGCTGCTGCTGTTTTGGCAGAGTGCATTCACCAGTGCCTGCCTCTGCTACCAGCAGAGGGGTCGCCTGGCCCTGCTACCAGCACCCAGGGAGAAAGGCTTGAGGGCAACTGAGCACCTCTCCCTGGGGCACAGGGTCCCCAAGAGTTCACTGCCCACAAACCCTCTAATCCACTCGCATGTGGGTTTTCAGTCTTTCTGCCACCGTCTCCTCAGACACACGTGAGGGTGACAAATGAGACAAACCACTATGTTTGCCATAGAGACAGGAGATCTGATTCTTCTGGGTCTGTGGAAATGCAGATCAGCAACTGTAGCATCCTGCTGTGTGGGAAGAGAAAATAAATGCCCCTTTCAGGAGAATATTATGGAAAATAAATGTAATCTGCATATAATGCAGCAATGATCCTTGACTATCTAAAACCAACTTCAGACTGCTGGCAGAATTAAAGTCCAAAACCTGTTGGCTTTGTGCTTAGTTCTGTGCTCTTCTTTCATTCCAACAGTGAGAATGTATTTGACCAAGTACTGCTAGCATCTTCTATCATACAGAATGGTACAGTCTCTGGGCAATGAGTAGAAACGAGAGGTTAACAAACTGAGGTCTGCCAAGTTTCCTTTGCACAGAAAGCAGAAAAAGCTGTTTTTTTCAGATTATACAAGTATTGATAGGAATGCAGAAATGCAGTGGCTTTACCTGTAAAGTTCAAAGTCCTTCTCCCTAGATCAGCACATGACTGAAATATTTGTAACTTTAAGGAGGTCCAGTGTGCTTTCTTCTTGCTTATCTTATTAGAGCTGTATTGATAATAACAGTAAGGAAATATTTAAGAGGTAAAGAAGCTGTGATGATATCTATTCTCTGAAATAAATGTAAAGCCAGCAAACATTATTGCTATTATTACACAATATTTTGCATACTATTGCATAACATGCTTCTAGGGAAAAAAAAAATTAAAGAACATGAGGCTGTGTTAGAAACAGTCCCAGCAGGGTGGAGGGAGAAGAGGACAGGCTGCCTGCCAGACCCAGCCAGTCCAACACTATATCAAAAGGTACGGCTCCCCGAGATTGCCTGAGAGCCAAAGGACGCCTTTGGAGCACGTGTTGATGCGATGGGTTGGTTTAAGTTTTATTTTAATTTGTAAACACAGAACTTAGGTGGATGCACTGCTACAAAGTGCCATGCATTAATCTTAACGCTGAAGGATTTTCCTTTGCTGTATAACACTCCCCTTGAAACGCAGTAATATGAAACACACTGTTAAAAAACCTAAAAGCATGGTTTTGGGAACCTTTTACTTTCAGGCCAGAGCACAAAGGGTCAGTGCATAAACAAAGTCCAAGATGAAATCAATCATCACATTTGCCAGCACATGAGGCCTGTGGCTGCTGACTAGTTTTGTAATCAACCCATGCTGTATCTTTTGAGCCACCCACTGTTTCTATCACTTTTTGAATCTAAGCACAGCATGCAGGTGTTTTAATTCAGACTTGGTCTGCACTGAAAAATAAAACCACTCTGGTTTCACATTTGAAAATCTGCATCCTCTAAGTTTGCAACACTTTTGGTCAACATGACTGATAAATGGCTTAAGCACACCACTCTCTTTTAGCGTCTCCAGTATAGCTCATTACAACGCTCATCTAAACAAATGGGGATTTTTTTCTTGCCCGTTTTCAGTAGACTGCTTTGTATTTTATTCCTCTTGTTTCCATTCATTTTCTTCTACCCAGATGGGTAGAACATATCTGCAAACATAATCTTGGGAGAATCATTTTATATGTTTCCCAAGTGTGTTCATAAAGAAACAGGTGACTTGGAAACAGAATCCTTCTGTTCCGTGCTCATAGAATTTCAGCTTTCATTTTCAGGGGAAAAAGAGGTCTAGAAGGAAAGGGTACATAAAATGCAGTAACAAAGGTAGAAAATAATACATTTCTCTTTTTTGGTACCTTGTTTACTTAGGTTTGTATAGGCAAACTGAAGGCCTTTAAGATCTTCATTGCTGATTTTCTGCTCCTAGTGGATTAGGAAAGGGATGTGACTGTGCTCTATATAATGGATAATGGTAGTTTTAGAGCACAGCACCAGATTTTCTCACATCTTTTTTTGGGTTTTGAGGAGATAGTTGCAGCTACTTCACTGTTGCCTGATAAGCTCTGGTTTCTGACAAATTGAAAACCAGGAGACATCGATCAGGCACAGCCAGAAGGTTGTGCAGTGCTGTTTTGCCGACTGCTGTCTGGTTTTGTGCAGGCTGCTTGGTGTCCACAGGAGCAGCCTGGCACAGCCTCCGGGGCAGCCTTGGGAGCGAGCTGGAGACCCAAGCGCTGACATCCATGTGCCACCAGCAGTTCTGCCAACCAAACCTGGTGGAACAGCTACGAGAGTTGTTCAACAAAACACAGTCTGTGCTGGAGACAGGTTACATCTGCCAGTGCCTGTATCTTTCACCAGTGGCTGTCAGATCTGGTGGTCATGCTGGACATCACCCATTTGGGCTACATGAAAAAACACGTCACTACCACATTGCCTAACGAGAGGTTAAAACCAGCAGGCATACAAGACTCCTGAATGGAAACATGAAACAATCCAGTGGGGTGTTTTCACCTGCAAGCCGGAAGATAATGTAGGACTCAGTACCCATTTGGCTGCACCTAGAGGCCTCTTTGCCTCCCGACAAAACAGAGGCAAGAGACGTAGGAGTCCATGGGAAAGTCTTTACAGGAGGAAGCCAAGAAAAAGGTCCTATTTGGAATTAGGATTTTTAAAGGAAAGCTTGAGTTTCTGAACAAGAAAACTGCCTGTTTGTTATTTCATATTATGTTAAGGTAAAGGGCATGTGGCACACATGTTCTGTGAACAAACTGGAGAAATGCTACTTATTTCTTCCTCTAAAAGAAGCAGAAAGGGCATTACCCAACCACAGAGAATGAGTAAGGAGTTCTGGAAGTACTAGGAAAGTTCTCCTTGTTGGTGCAAGGATAGACATTAAAAGACAAATTAGAGAAACAGCAATAGAATATTGAAAAAGAGTTACAGCCTGACTTCAAAATTATGACTTTAGAAAGTCTAATTGTAGTCTGGCACATTCCACTGAATGTGATGCCACGGATCTTCATAAACCCGTATGTTTGACAGCTATACCCGTCCATTTGCCTTTGTGCTTTTCATCTGAAAAATCATGTTTTAAGCTCATTAGTTTTGTCATCACTTGAAAATGAAAGGCAAGGAAGGACACGCTGTTGAATGCCAAAGGTCTCAAAGAACAAACTAGGTTGCACCAGCTGGTTTCTGAAGGCACCTGAACTAACTAGCAATAGACAGAAACTTCTCAGAGCGATCAGAAGGCACAACTCATCCTCCCAGCAGCCACCTTTTCACTTGGCTGACGAGAACATGTTCAGATGGTGTGCCCTCAGCCCGGGATGGACTCACACACAGCAGCTGAAAGCCAGGTGCTGCATAGCTGCAACAAGCACAGCAGAAACACGTAATTCTGTCTGCTGAAAGGTGGGTGCATTATCTCAAGCTCAGCACAGAGCTGACGTCTTCCATTCACAGCTCATTTCCACTAACTGAGCAGAGCTGGCATCCGGCTTTTAGGAAAAAAAGAAGAAAAAATAAACCCCAGAGCCACAATTAGTCTTGCTGTCTCATATTTTGTCTCTCTCATGGCACAATTAGAGCATCCCTTCTTTCAGAATGACTCAAAATAAGTGGAAAAAGTCCTTTTCCTCCTTATTTTGCAAAGCTCCTCAAGTGTGTCCGTCTTCCAATTCATGGGTACATGACTCTTCTATAAAGCACAGCTGTAAGGTTTTCTGTCAAAGTCAAATCACATCCATACTTCCTGAAGGCAACTACCCTTTTCATTCAGGGGTGTATTGATTCCTCCAAAGATAGTGCAACTTCTAAATCTCAACTGGATAAAAGTATCAGCTGTGAAACCCCACCTCCCACACAAATTCAGACACTTGAGTGTGCCCACCATCTGCTTGGCTTTAGGCACAGTACCACAATCATTCCTACACTGAGAAAAGAAAAATACAGAATACATTAGGTTATCTTCGTTTTCCTTTGGAGGCCTGTCCTGCCTTCTCAATTAATTATATAATTCCTGAATTAAAGGCACTCGATCCCCCTACTGTGACTGGATGACTACTTTTCAAAAAATCAACCATGATACATTCCTTAAAAGCACATGCTCTGAAAATGGACTTACACTGTCACTGCCAATTTAGGAGAGAGTGAGATTAAGGAGTGAAAGGAAAGTGGCTCCATTAGAACCATCCAGGCAATTTACAATGGCTTCTCTGTGGCTGTGAAGTGAATATGAATGAGTAACAACATTTAAGATCGTGAATAATAAAAGAGTTGCATTCCAGGTTCTACCACAGCTTGAAATGCTTTTATTTTGAAAATGCCACTTGTGCTAAGGTTTAATTAAATGGAAAAAAAAAAAANAAAAAAAAAAAAAAAAGACTTGTAAATGAAAAAGATCTAAATACAGAGGCAACAGAGAGAAATCACAAAGGCCAGAAGCAAAATGTGCTGTTATCCTCTGCATTATTCACCAACATAGCAGCCCCAGGGCTCAGGATCACAGTGCTTAATGTATTAATTTTTTCCTGGCCAGTCCCTGAAAGCATCTGCATACACTATTTCAGGACTAAAAGGACTTATGCAATGCTTTGCCAGGCTTATATAGATGAGTACACTTTTTTCTCAGCCAAATCCCTCTTTCCATAGACACTGCATCTCTGAAAGCATATCTACAAAATTACCACAACATAACAGTAAAACTGCACATGGCCTCGGAAAATATAAATGTAAAAAAAGATACACAGTATTTTACTTGATATATTGCATTAATAAATGTATATCTTAGAAATACTGAAAATCCCACCAACACTATGCATTGTTTAATATAATACTTCATATTTAATTCTGAATTTCTAACTATCTATTGCTGTGCTCTATGTAAATTATACTGCATTGAAAAATAAACATTTTTATTTAGATTCTCTTTTGTAAGTTTCCTGGCAGAAGTACTAAGTCATTTACTTATATCCTTGGAAAATGTTGTGTGTGTAAATGTTGGTATAATCTGGCTTCGTGTTTCTAAGCCAAGTAATAAATGAAGTGAGTTGTTCATTGCACTATTTATAATGAATTTTGCTTGCTGCAGAATGAGACATATTGATCAAAAATCTTTCATTGAAAACAGCTACTGCAGCCAATGCAGCATGGATGAGCTTAGGATTCAAGACAGAATAGGTACAAAGACAAATTACTAGGATGCTCAGAAGCACTGGGAGTATCTTTCAGGAGAGACATTTAAAATAGCTTGCGCTTTTTGCCTAGTAGATTTAGAAGGAACATATGTTCTCTATTTAAAAAAAAAAAAAAAAAAAGGAAAAGAAAAAAAAAAGAGGAAGAAAAATGAAACTGAAGGACTAAATTTCTAACTACCAGAGATTATTTTTATCTGGAGAGAGCCTTCAGATGCTAGTAATGGGAGCAGAACTCATTGTAAGAGTTTAATCAGGTCATTAAAATGGCCATGTAATATGATTACAGACAGAGCAGGAGCAAGTCCCCCTCTAGAGCAGCGAAGTGTGATCTTCTGACACAGAATTGTTATGCTCAGTCCTAACATCATCCTTCTTTGGGTTAGTACTTCAGCATTAAACATATGCTGAAGCTTCACTGATTTCTTTGAACATTTACAATCTCTGTTGCCTACCAGGACAGTCAGTCAGAGAGTATTTGGAGCTTCAGGTAATGTAGGAGATAACTGCTGTATCCTTTTTTGTAGAAGCAATGCCTTGCCAGAGTGCTGGTAAGTTACTTGACTATTTTTACTGACATGTGAACTGCTTAAATACGAAATGGTTTTGTTAGGAGAAAAATAAAGGCCAAACATACTGATCTGTTTTGCATTTTTCAAAATATTTGTATTTTTATTTCCTCTTCTATTTGTATTTTAGAAAAATAATAAATATATACATATATTTATGTATGTATATATAATTTCTTTTTACTGTGCAATTTCCCATCAATTTGAAGTAAGGAGCAACATGAATGATAGTGCAGCAATAACATTAAGGCACGTACAATGGGGTAAAATGGAGAATGAGAAACTCTGGTAAACCTTCCAATTGAAGCATGTAATTTTTAAGTTTCATGTTAGTATCAGAATCAAATTCTCTCTAAGTACTTCATCAAAGTATACTTAAAATGCACAAACAGATACGACTATGTAATTAATTTCCACTGCTCACTACAGGACCACCAAGTGCCTGCCCAGGTTTCCTGGGTCACCTTTTCCTCCTCCTCTAAGTGAATCCTTCCTGCCTGTGAGCTTTCCTGGGCCAGCCTCCCCGTGCATCCAAACGAGATGCCCGCTGTTGCCTGTGCAGCACAACCTCCCGGCTGTTCCAAAACAAAGCCGACGTCACGGCCAGGGACTGACAGCGCTCAGCTCATGGCCTGCGTGTGCCTGAGCAGCACATCCCACCCTGCACCTGCACGTGGTGCTTCGCTCTGCTCGCCCCTGTCAGTGACCAGAGGTGGGCTATCATTTAAAGCACACCATTTGGCATGAACTGTGCATATTCTCACATCTCGCTCTCAATAAATCTGTAAAGCCAAAGTGCTGAACATAAAGTGGGCATAATAGACATTTCAAGAGATCATGCACACAGTCATTAGTGCTTTGCTGAATTGCGATTTTGCACCAATTATTTTGCTACTGAATTTTCCTAATGTCCATTGTGACTTTCCATGTTCCTCGTTAGGCATAGCTGACAGCTTTCTGGCATTAAAGAATGATTCTTTCAATTAGAAGATCACAGTAAGTATTGTATCATCAAGATGAAAAAGAATACTACTATTTTATATAGCGTGCCTGTATATAAAAATGAGTTAAGCAACTATGAGGCCACTTCTGTAACCTGCAAACGTCATTGTCCTTCAAACCTGTTTACACCAACAAAACTGGCAGGACTATGGATTTACAGCATGTCAGCCAACCAAAAGCAGAGTGTTTGCTTCTTTTGCACAATGGAGTAGTGTTGTTTATGATAAGACACATGTTGAATACATTTTTCAATTTTCAACATGACACAAAATAATGAAAAATAACAAGATTTTCAAGTGCATTCTATTAGGATATCACAATGTTATATGGGATATGAGTCACATTATGTGTTTTATATTTTAATTGTATTTTTACTTACATAAAATACTCAGAAAATAAAAAGAGTGACAAATAGGACATGGTTTGCAAAATTTTACTTTTTTTGATTCAGAGGCAATTATATATTACATAAACATACATGTTACAGTATGCCTTTCATCTTAGCTAGGCTTTGTGCAGAATGATTCAAAAAACTAGACTCCTTATAGGGTGAAAACAGTCTTATAATTGAGGCCATGTTAGTTTTAAGAAATAAGTAATCCAGCCACCTAATTTTGCTACTTCTTTTATTTAACGTTTTCCCAATCAACAGGCCAAGAAAACAGGCACTGGCTGCCAGCAGTTGAAATTGGCAGGAATGAAAAGACTCAAGTGCCTTTAAGTTTCATTTTGATTTCCATGAAGATATTAGAAAAAATATGGCAGGAATTTTAAAACACTGTATTTGAACTGAGTACACTTTCTCCTACTTCAGTTTTGCTTATTTAATCACATTTAGCTGTCAAAGTAACTACTTACATAAACTGCCTTTCCTAAGCTGATAGTGAAATATCTTTCATTAATAATATTATTTTGTACTACAAGAAAAAAAGAGTCCCATTATATTTATACACGGATGTGGTTTATTTCCCCCATGTTCTTGTCTGTTCTAATGAATTTTACGTGAAAAAAATGTGCTATTCTCTTGCTTGCTTGACTCCATTTCACTTCATTCATTACAGAAATGAACATGCTATAAATTGTTGGGTTGTAGGGCTGTTGTCTGGTTGGTTGTCTGTTTTCCTACCATTTTCCAGACCTCGAGCATAGGACGAAGACCTGAGAGTGTGTGTACTCTAAGCTCCTCTCATGGTCCTGCACCAGTCATTCGGTGAGGGGTGATGCATTTTGTCTTCCTGAACACAGCATACCCCATGAGCTGCTTCAGTAACAGAAGAGCCCCGAGGAGCTCTATCTCAGAGAGTACTTCTGAGAGCCAGCTTCCCTCCCTAGTTTCCATCCCAACAAAGAATTGCTTTGATGCCACCCTCCACAAGCAGCAAACCATAATAAATCCGGGTTTGCTTCATCTGAGCATCACCCTGGGGAACAATCTCCCCCAGACAAGGAGAGGGACCCTCCCAATGGAGCCACATAGTCCAGGGCTAGGACAGCTCTCCGTCTCCTGATGAGAATGTACAACCTGATGAGTTTGCTAATGTTGTTTTTCCTCAGTGGTTCTCACCAGCTTTCCAATCCCAAAGCGATGATACCAAATGGTGTGGCAGGAAAATAAGGGGTATGGAGGGTAACTTTGTATCTTTATATTACAGAAACAAATTTTTAAATGCTTAATTAATATCAAAGCTAAACATTTTCCCTTCACTTGCCATTTTAAGGTTTCCTTCTTTACAAATACTCTTCTGGTCTCCCTACCTGGTTCTGTAAAATGGCAGGAGCTGGTACTAAAAACTGTACAACTCTGAAGGAAATAATTTGGATCCAAAGTTTTCAAGTTTGCAGTACTGTCAGGAGGTATAACTGACCATTTATATTTCACTGTTTCTAACAAAGGTTTCTTTCAACTTGGAACAGAGAGGCAATAATTCTGTAACTTGCTATTAAGCCAGTTGATTGCAAAATATCCAAGAAAATAACACATTTTTATAGAGAATGACACTTCTAAGAAACATCTATGCTGTATCTTGGAATATCGGTATTGAGCTCAATTTCAGCCATGAAAAAAAGTCAGTAGGGCACTATAACCGAAACCTCAGCAAAAATCATCCTAATCAAACCACATTTTAAATAATAATGAGTAGAAGATTGGGAGGAAAAAAAAGGCAGGAAAATATTTTTAACTATAATACTTAACGTAGCTATTAATTACATGTAATAGTAAACAAGTTAGTGGGAAAAGCAGCTTTAATACCTCCTCTTAATTTTGAAAATTAACAGTTTTCAGTTAGAGGCAATACTAATATAAATGCAAGGACAATTTAATTCACAACCCACATAAACATTGTTTAAATGGCGTTAAGTCAGCATCTCACAAAATGCCTTGAACAAATAATATGATCTCAATGTTATGGCACGTAGTGCTAAAATGTCCAATAAAGTTCATTGCTATGCATCACTGCAAAACTCCAGCATACACCAACAATATCACCTGAGTAACAAAAACAATCAAGGCTCTTTTCAACTGAAAGTAAAAAAAAAAAAGAAAAAAAACCCAAACAACACAACAAAACTATGACAGAAAAATGGCAGTGTGAATGGGAACACCCATTATTCAACCTTTTCTATTCTGATGACGGCTCAGAGATCCCATTTGGATTAAATGCACTAGGTGCTGCCCTCAGAATGGCCTCAGTAATGTGGACTCTAATGAATGTTTACAACTTTAAATGGACAACTATCCCTTTGAACTTCATAGGATGACTTTATAAAGTATATAAAATGACCTCCAACAAAAAGAAAGAAACAGGGAAACACTCCCTGGAAATTCTGTTACTGAGTTTTTAAAAATCCTTCAGTAACCAAAATAAAGAAGAAAAACAAAACAGGCCATAGGGCTCACCATGTGGCACAAATTTAACCCTCTCCACTTCCATCTTTGTGTCCACAACTGTCTGTCAGGGGGATTACTTTCTCTCAAATATCACTAGTTTTCTATATTTGGTGTAAAAATTCATCATACTCCAACAAAGCACGCAGGTGACGATAATGTGAGGAAGATTAATAGAGATGACAGGCTGGCATCCTTAGGGGAAAGAAAATTGCTGTTGCACAGTCTGTCTTTTGTTGAAAGCTAATGGGAAAATTTTCTGCTTGTATGTAGAGAAATAAAACATAGGTGCTCCTTAAAAGCACACACTGCCTAAGAAAATGCTGTGTAACACATAATGCTTCCACATTCATCTTTAAACAAAGCAACACGAATTGGAGCATTGCTCTAGATGAGACGGCCTCCACCTCCATCTCAGGAGAGCTTTCACATTTGGCTGGGGACGGTCTGAGGACTGTCTGTGGGCTGAAAGCCAGCAAGAAGAATGGCCAACAGCAGACCAGGAAAGTGACAGAAACACAGAGTGACAAGGGTAACATCTCTCATGGCAGAGTTATTTTCTATACAGTGATGCATTGAAGAGGGGCTACAGTAATGAGTACTTTCCAAAAGCCCTCATTAGTCTTTACATTACATGCATTAAGATGATGCATGCTTGCTTCTTTTAAAAAGCCTTTCCTTCTAAATATTTGCATTTGGTAATGAATACATGTGAGTTTCCCCACACCAGTGCAGAACTTGGGTAGTATTGGCTATGGCCTGGCTAAGGGACCCTTTGTTTGCAGAGGTGACTAGGAGAAAAGGTTATCATTCACACCGTATTTGAAGAGTAAAGCCAGTTTGTAAAACTGCTGAATGCAGCCAAACCTCTGCACTGAAAATTAATGAAATAGAGCAATCCTAAATACATCAGTTATTGATCTTGTAACAATTACTCATGCATTCAATTATGACTTCTTCCTGGACTTCTACCTTCTGGGCCCCCAGGGAGCGGAGCGTTGCTCAGGGCCAGGCACAGGAACCAGCACAGCCCACAGAGCCTGCCAGATCCAAGTCTGGCAACAAAGACACTGCCTGCTCTGAGGAGGCAGAAGGAGCACTGTGCAGCAGTAAGGGATGGACAAGTGCCCACTCAAACAACCCTGTGTGTTAGCTTTACTTCTGCATTAAACCATAGAGTCCTCTAGGAAGAAAAACTGGAAGAAGCAGTTCGGAAAATATGCATCAGTATGACCACAGCATTATCCACAGTAGTGATCATCCATGGACTTAAAAGGCAGTCCACAGACCACCTCTATCCTTCATCCTCCATTCTTCTTGTTATCTGAATGCAACCAAATTATTTTGGGGCCGTGGAAGTGCTACTGTGGGGACCTTGCCCAGCTTGTGTGTCCCACAGTGCCAGGTATCTCAAAATCCTCCCTATGAAATGAATGTGAAAGAAAGCAGCCCAAGTGCAACTCCTCGTCTCTCCTTTCTTCTTTCTTTTTACCTTAAATCCCAGAGAAGATGTGGACTGTGGAAATAAGTTCCTTGGACAAAGGAACTCCAAGATGACAATGAGGGGAATTGTTAACACCTCATGGGACAACCTGGTGAAGTACAGACTTGGCTGGTGTAGGTCTGAATCTAATCCAAATTGGATGCAATGCCACCATATCAAAACTGGACTATGTAGAAACACAACAGAAGAAATCTCCATGTCACAGCGTGCTGGGTGGGCTTACAGACTCTCGGCCCTGTCATCTGAGACCTAACTTCATGATGCTATTTTCCAGAGGATAAATGCCATCATATTTTTGTTGAGAAGTTTTTCTTCCCTTTGAGAAGTGAATGGAGCCATACTTGATAGGTTTTGAAATTAATATCCCTCTTTTTCTTAAAGCTAAAACCCAATTACCTTCTAAGTACTTAGGAAAGTCCAATATGTTAACTGCTGAGAAGGTCATAGCAATTTAAATACCTAAAGAATAAAGAAACGCTGCTTAAATGGCTAACCTTTCTTTAGTGATCTCTTAAATTGCCTGAAAGTTATCTGGTCACTAGAAGTACAAGGAAATAGGAAACAACATACCAAGTTGTACAAGCAGGAATTAATGAAATCTCACATGCAGCAATTTCCCATATAAGTACTATGTTCCTGGGTTCACCAAGAGCGGGCTGGACAAAGGAAAAGCCTCCTTTAGACACCATAGGGCTTAACACCATTCAATTTTCTAGGATCATTCTAAAAACCTGGAAAATATTACTACTCTTGTCTGAAGTAATTTAATTTTTTTTAAAGGGCCTTATTTCTCATATAAAGTAGCATACATGGATTTATTAACATGGCAGCAATGGCACAGATTTTGGTTTGAAAGGTCTCTAATTTATGGGTAGGAAGTAGAGCTATGTAAATAATCTGCAATGAGTATTTAATTTACTGAATATTGACCTTTGCTTTTTTTCTCCCAAAGTACCTAGCAGCAGATTCTTTGATGCCAATGCCTTTTACTTGGGATCAGACAGTGAGTTGAATTTCCCTAGTGTTTATTGACCAGAATGTTATTTCACTTTCTTGAGTGGACGAGCATTTTAGGCACAAGGAATCAGCTGAAGTGGACTACCCAAGGGTATTTCTGGATGTGATTCTAAAGTTTCCTGGCAAAATTTGATTGTTCAAATACTGAAGAAACTCCTAGAAAAGGGATGAATACAGAAGACCTATTAACTCACCCTGTGCCTGCTCCACTGGTTCCCTGTACTGGTGTGGGCTGGGATAGAGTTAATTTCTTTACAGTGTAAGGTATTTTGGCAATGTTCTGGACCGTGCTGGAAACAGTGTTGGCAATAGCAAGACGTTTTTGCTATTGCTGAACAGTGAGCCAAGGCCTTTTCTGCTCCTCACCCTACCACACCAGTGAGGAGGCTGGAGGTGCACGGGAGTCAGGAGGGGACACAACCCAACGGGGACAGCTCATGCCAACTGACCCAAGAGACATTCCATACCAGATGGCACCATGCTCAGCATATAAAGCTGGGGGAAGAAGAAAGAAGGGGGGGACATTTGAAATGATGGTGTTCGTCTTCATAAAATGGTGTGGTTTGGAAGGGACTTTAAAGACCATCTAGTTCCAACCCCCCTGCCGTGGGCAGACACACCTCCCACTAGTCCAGGTTGCTCAAAGCCCCATCCAACCTTGCCTTGAACACTTCCAGAGATGAGGAGTCCATGACTTCTCTGGGCAACCCATTCATTATCTTACCACCCTCACAGTAAAGAACTTCTTCCTAACATCCAATCTAAACCCACTCTCTTTCAGTTTAAAGCTGTTGTTCCATGTCCTATCACTACATACCCTCCAAGTCCCTCTCCACCTTTCTTCACAGGTAATCCTTACATATGATGAAGCCCTGCTTTCCTGGGGAAGGCCGAGCACTTGGGAAGTGCCCATGGGAAGTGGTAAATTAATTCCTTAGTTTGTTTTGCTTGAATGTGTAGGTTTTGCTTTACTTATTAAACTGTCTTCATCTCAAACTATGGGTTTTCTCATTTTTACCCTTTCTATTCTGTCCCCCCATCCCACCAGTTGGCGAGTGAGTGGCTGGGTGGTGCTGAGTTGTCGGCTGGGATTAAACCACAACACTTTTTAAATAAATATCCAGCCTACCTTTCCCCAGCACCTTGCCTTGTACCCAGGTGCTTTAAAACCATGTGTTCTCGTGCAGATGTTAAAACTCCAAAGCTCCCCTTGACACTGCTCTGTGCTATCAGCTTTCTGGAAATTAAGTGAACATGGTCCTCGGTCATTAATTCTTCTCTGTTTAAGTTAAGTTCCAATTAGTTATTTTTAAAAGGCAAACCCCTCTTTTAAAATTACACAAGCATTTTTATAGTACTAATTTCTAGGCTCATGAACCCCTATTTCTCACAACCCACACTTTTTTTTTTTTTAATGAATTCAAATTTGACTTGAAGATGTAATGTGAAGCACTACAGAAAATGTAAGGGAAATAATAGAATAGGCACAGCATTGCAATGGGCAGGTCAGTGAGCCTGTTGCATGACCTGTGGGTTAGAAGGGGATAATGTCGACCTGGCAGATTGGCATTAGAAGAAAATCAGTGAGCAGATGCAAAACAAAGAACAGGATCTCCTGACCTAAGCATGTCTGAGAGGACATTTCTCCAAAGTTATCCCTTTATTACAACACATTTCCAACTGCCAGAAAAGAGGGTGAGGAGAACAGGCCTTAGTCTTTCCTATGACCTTACGCCATGGTTGCAGAGATGTGGCACATAAGACCACTTCCAGTATAAATATTGGATTTCATGGCACGAAAGTTGTCCTCAGACAGAAATACATCTCAGTATATACGAACAGGCATTAAAAATCTCTTTCACCACCTCTGCATTAAAAGGAATGGCAAAAATCATTAAAGACGATTACTCAGATGAATACTCCAACTTACTTAATGTTTTTATCCATACCACTCAGACTCAAAAGACAGTAGAATATCTGATGCATGCTTGAGGAGAAGAATTGTTCAAAACTAAAGCAAGCAGAAAAATGCTTAATTCACAAGAATGGTTTATCAGCCACGCTCCCAAGCAAGTGTCATGAATATTTTCCTGACTACAGGCACTGAGGATATTCTTTGTTAGTTCATTATAGGTATTCCATGTACGCAAAAATAAATGAACTAAGCATTCTGTAATAGTTAAGAAGTTTCTAGAATGAGTGAGTGGCCAGGAACGAGTGCCTTCTGTCTACTGAAAAACAGAAACTCAAAACATGGAAGAGCAACTCTGTTGGACAGGCCCCAGAGAGAGGACACTTCTGGCAGGGCTTTGATGTTTATTTGTATATTCTGTCTTTGTGGGATGGTGCCTCATATCTACTGAATTACATCACTTTAAGCCAGCTTCCGCCACTTCACCTTTCCAGGATTTCCAGAATTTTCCGTAGGACTTTTATGGCACTGCAGACTGGTCAGGAGGCTGCAGGCGACTGTCAAACTGGCTTTTCCTTCCTCACCAAAGAGGAAGTGCCTCTCTGTACCTCTTTTCTTAAGCAATAAATACTTGGAGGAAAATCTGCATTCTCATGTGGAATATCATGCTTTAAAAGGCAATTTCCTCAATGAAAGTACAAACTCTGTGAGCTATGCAGAGCCATGTCTCCTTGCATGTGCTTTGGAAGATGGCCCCCTGGGGCCGTGGCCAGGACAGGAGGCAGAACAATGACACAGCGGCTGCTGCCAGTCCCCAGTGGGTTTTGGTAATGTGAACAGTGTGTGCATGTGAAAAAACACTTAGCTGTGCTTCCTAACACTGGCCATGTTATCCACAGCACCCTTTCATAGGGCTTGCTCTGGAAATCAAGACCGACAGCTTGCGAGAACTTGGCACCATGCCTGCTCTTCTGAGCCCCAGGCTGCCAAAGCCCAGCGATTAGAGAAGAGAAAAGGGCTTTCAAGCACAACAAGAAAGGACACAGCAAGTAAGACAACTGCTGTGTACACAGTAGCAATGCTGGTGGCCTGAAATGAATACTGCTGAATAGTTGGCAAAATGTCTAGAGGACTGAGAAGTTCAGTCTAGCAGCAAAACTGGGGATTGAAAGTACTGAGAAACTGCAGAACCAGACATTAAAGCAACTCTGTTTAAACATCCAGATATGATGAAACTGGCATTCAGAGTACGTATCAGAGGTACAAGAAGGATTTAGAAATTCCTAAACATTATATGAAACAAAGGTACATCCAGGTAAGGGTAACTGGGAGACAAATAAAACCTAGCCAGAAGAAATTAAAAAGAATTTAAGAAATTAGCAGTAGTCACAGAAGTAACATTAACCCCCTCAATTTTGATAAAATACTTGGTCCACAATTCTAGCCATATGCCAAAAGCCATATTACAGACAAGACAGGCAATTATCCAAGCAGTACAAGGCACAGAACATGGAACATGCCAGGACACACCCATGGATATGAGAAGTTGAACAAACATAAAAGGCGGGAGTAAAGTGTGTGGGACGTGAAGGTCAAAGTTCACAGTACAGGGCACATGAGGTACCCTCAGGCACTTTAAATGGCACTAGACACTCATGTTTAAGCAAATCAACAACACTGAGCAGAGAATAACTCAGCTTGTCTTAAGAGAGACATCTGTATTTTGTCAGATGAAGAGATAATTGCACCCTAGTGATGGTGCCCATTAAATCACCACCCATTCTGACAAGGGTTTATGCATTTTGTTTCCATATAGCCAACTACATTTATGCATCTGAATCAGGAGCTGTATTTATGCACAGCAGGAATTTAGATGAGATAGCCAAAACTTTGTTTGGTCAGCGGCAGTGCAGAAGATGGACTGCAAAAGTGAAAGTAGAGCAGGGCCCTGATAATAAAACCATTTCCAAGGTTTGCATGGCCATGGCAGGTAGAGAGTTGTTTATTTTTTCCCAAATTACACATTATTCAATCTCTAGTAGGCAGTATTCTTTTGCTTGGATGAAATCCACATACACTTACTAGCTTCATTAAATTTTTTTAGAAGTCTATGCTTTCTGATGTACCATGAGAGAGATAATATTATACTCATATTAATTCAATTATTTCTTTTTACTGCAGCTAAATATGTTCGTCATGATACTTCTTTTTTTTTTTCAGAAGTTTATAATGGACAAATGATGCTATTAAAAATATGATTACTTTCAGTTTTCAGAACCATTTTTAGTTTCAGAGTTCACATAAAAATTCAAAAGAAAATTATATGCTGTTCTGCAGAAACCACATTTCAACCCACATATTCTCTAGGAAAATATCACTTTATATTTCAATGTTCTCTTTATATTATGTTGCAAAAGTACTTTGTGATGTCACTTTTACAAAAGCTACTTGACAAGTCTTTCCTATCCATGTCAAAACTAAATTGAAACGCAGTATTTAGTATTTAAGGGTTGATCACCTAAACCAATAGTCTGCCAGAAACGCGTTTATGAAATGCCTAAAAAGAACGCTCCAACCACTTTTGAAATTATATTCATATTCATAGGATTTTGGAACAACAGAAAAATAAAGTGAAGCAATTAAAAATGGAGATATAATAACATTTTTCATTGTAGAAGACAGTCAAAAGTTTAAAAAGAGATAATAAGATAATGATATATAATTATGGAATAATTGCAGTTTGAGATTTATTATGTTCTTTTGCACATGATCATAATCAATGAGAGCCAAGTAGTCTATTTTTTATTTTTTTATGAAAATTTAGAAAACTATAAACAGTAATCTACTACTTAGGAACTGTTACTCTTACTTAGGAACTACTATTCTTACCCATCTTTGGTAACATTGATCTTAATATCAGATTAAGGTAAGAAAAAACTTACTTTTTTTTTGTACAAAACCCTTGTCTTTCTCAGGCTCAATAAAAAAGTTCTCTGCAGTGATGACACTATAGCCTGTCAAAAATTAATCCCACTCAAGCCTATTAATGAGCTATTGATATGCATATGAATACATTAAAAACTATGGTACAGGACAAAGAGTGGGAAGATCTGGAAATAATAATAATAATCATCTAACTAGGTGAGAATGATGTGCAAAACTGAAAACTACACTACTGATTTTTTTTTTCCCAGACATAAAATTTGAGACAATAGAGATTTCCTACACTGGTATCTATTTGAGCAGCAAAAGCAGAATGCAAATAAGTGACATTGGAGATTTTCTTCTACTGAACCCCTTCCAAAGTCGACGAAGAAGCTACCTGACCATATCAGGACTTTATTTAAATACGGGTTCAAATTCAAAGTCGAGCTTTATGATCTCACTATCCATTAAGATAGGCATAAACATTCAGGCTGGATGTTGCACATCCAGGTATCTTTATGCCTTCTCAAATTAAAACTACCTTTTTATCATACAATAATAGAACGGTTTGGGTTGGAAGGGACCCCCAAGATCTTCTAGCTCCAACTGCTGTTATTGGGCAGGGACATCTTCCATTAGACCAGGATGCTCAAAGCCCCATTCAGCTTGGCCTTGAACACCTCCAGGGATGGGACACCCACAACTTCTCTGGGCAACTTGTTCCAGTTCCTCACCATCCTCATCATAAAAAATGTCCACTCTAAACCTACCCTTTTTCAGTTAAAATACATTGCCCCTTGTACAGTCACTAGAGGCTCAGGTAAAAAGGATTTCTGTGTCTGATTTGTAAGCCCCCTTTATACGTAGAAAAACCCCAGTAAGATCTCCTCAGAGCCTTCTCTTCTCCAGGCTGAGCATCCTCTGCTCTCTCAGCCTGTCTCCACAGGAGAGGTAATCCAGCTGTCTGACCTGGCCTGGAGCCACTCTAACCTGTCCATGTATTTTGTATGCTGGGAAGCCCAGAACTGGGCACAGTACCCCAGGTGGGGTCTAATGAGAGTGGAGTCCCAGGTAGAATCCCCTGCATTGCCCTGCTGGCCATGCTGCTCTTGAGGCAGCCCAGGATGTGGTTGGTTTTCTGGACTGCAAGTGGACATTGCTGGCTCATGTCCAAGTTTTCATCCAACTATTTCACCATACTCCACAGGGATACATTACCATGACAGGCCTAAAGAAGCAGCTTGAGGTCATTCTTATGAAAATGTGGTGTTGCACACGTGGAAGTAGTATTCACACCACCTGATCTCAGGCACGGACCTTAGCTAGCACTGATCGCTCCTGGGCTGGCCAGCAGAGCCCAATGGCCTCTCCTGAAGGATGGCAGAATGCAGCAGTGAGCTCACCTGTGGTGACATGAACAGCAGTGCAGGAAAAAGGTGAAGTTTCTCCTGCTTTTATGTCCGAGCTTACTGAAACTTCAGAGACATGCATGTTGTTTGCAGAACTTAGCATATCCATGTCAGGCCCACACCAGGGACTGTGCAGGTACAAAAAGAACAACTATCTAAATCTAAAGGCTTAGACATTGTCCAGATTAAATAACAAAACACTTCTGAACTGAGAATAAAGTAATAAATGAGACAGAAATAAAATTCTACCTTAAGAAAAACCCCGACGACAAAAAAGACCAACAAAGCCCAAACACATATAAATAACTACAAGCAGCTCAAAGTTCCAGCTAATGACTACAGCAATCCAGTCACCAAAGGCATCTAAAAAAAAGGATAAAAGAATAAACAATACAGAATTATCCCTTTATGTGTAGTCTCAGCATTTCTAGTTTAATCCCTTGAGATGCCAACAGCCAACAGAATAATTGCTAACATTTCCAATCACTCAGATACACTCATACTAGTCTAGAAGCACATGCATCTTCTTAATGACACTCAACTGTGGCCAATTCAACACATAAAGAATGACTTTTCTGTATTTTAAATTAAAATGAGAGCATACATCACAAATCACTCACAGAAACAAAGGAACAAACTATCATAAATATGTCATAGTGTATGGAAGAAATCCCAGTTTTTCACGCCCCATAATATTTGAGTCTTAATGCAATGATGCTTCCTTTAAGTCTATAAACCCTTTTCTTTAACCTACATAGAATGAAAGAAATAAATCAAACTCACGATAGGAAAACCCATTAGATTGGTACCACCTGTTATAGCTTTGTTGCAATTTTTATCTGAAAAGATTCTTAGATTTCCTTTCTGGGATCTGGAATCTCTTCTAATATTTCCCTACAATACTCCTCCCAAACTTTCACTCCATGCATAAAATATATTCCAAAGACACAAAAGAGTTGTGCTTTTTTGTTTTTTTCTTTCTAATGACATTTCTTCGTACAATGCAACAAGAAATCTTTCCACAAATATCTTAGCAAAATTTAATTAGGCATGCTGAATGGAGACACATAACATATGCTTCTGTGCTAGCCAATGTATTATGAAAAGTTATTTGATACTGTATTTCATGGTATACAGTGATAACTTATGTGCGAGAGAAACAAATTCTCTCCTCAATCACACTAGCTTTTTCAGTTATCCAAGAATATTATTTGCTCCTCTTTCTCCTCTCAATTTTATAAACCACTGAATACTCTTTCCAGAGCCAGGACATGACATTAAATGAATTAATAATTCATTGTAATACGACAACTAGATTTCACTGCTGTACTACATTCTACAAATAGTATAAAACAAAACGTGAAAATTTGCCCTAATTGCTATATAATATAAGCAAAATTTATAGTTGTGACATGTAGAAGGCCAGTTTGGAAAGGAAAGTCCATACAACAAATAACATGGTCTATGATCTATCATAAGCCCTTTCTCACTGAAACCCATGAGAAAAAAGTAATTCAAGTTTATATGGCAGGGTTCTTTGCTGCATTCTTGTGCTACACTTGTAAAATCCTTTCATCTATTTT
The DNA here is from genome assembly GCA_013398855.1 of Mohoua ochrocephala. Classification (NCBI taxonomy): domain Eukaryota; kingdom Metazoa; phylum Chordata; class Aves; order Passeriformes; family Acanthizidae; genus Mohoua; species Mohoua ochrocephala. Next base: position 15,565 of record VZTA01022556.1, on the reverse strand, counting down.
TAATTATAGACTATTCCTTTCATTAATAGATTGCCAGAATACATTTAAAATGTATTTCTGTACTTGTATGAAGCCAAAATTCCATAGAATCCTAAAGCTGAATAACATCTTTTTTGCCATACTAGAAGTACTTTTGGAACCTTTTCTATAAACTATTCTAGCAATCCACACTACTGATAAACTTCAATGAAATGAATGTAACCATTTTCATTTAATCGTGAACTTGAATTAAAATTACTGTAGCTGAATATGTACCTATAGATCATAATGCATATTGTATATTTTGTACACCAAGCAGAAATGTAATAAATGGTAAACCCTAAAGAAAAAATCCCATAGCATTTACTGTATGTGAACCTCATTAAAAAACTCCACATTTTATAAGTTCACCCACTACATTTTTTAAATTTTTTATGCAGAATATATAACAGTAATGTTTCCCCTACAAACTTCAGAATAAGAAGCAGTGATAGCTGTCTGTATCATGAAAGGGAAAGCAAATCTGCAGATTCAGTATGTCGCTCTGCTGATGTAACAAGAAAGACAAGAGAGAAGGCGGCAGAAAACAGACAAAAGCAAAGACAGCCTTTTTAAGTACAGGAACTGTAAAACATGGGGACTCGTATCACAGAGTCATGGACTCACAGAGTGGTTTGGGTTGAAAGGGAACTTAAAGATCATCTAGTTCCAACTCTCCTGCCATCTTCCACTGGACATCTTCCCCTGGACCCGGTTGCTCAGAGCCTCATCCAACCAGGCCCTGAACTCTTCCGGAGATGGGGCATCCACAAGTTCCCCGGGCAACCTGTTCATGTCTCACCACCCCCAGAGTAAAGAATGTCTTCCTAATATCTAATGTAAACCCTCCCTCTTTCAGTCTGAAGCCATCAGCCCTTGTCCTGTCACTGCGGGCTCTTGTAAGTAAATAGTCTCCATCTTCGTTGTAGGCTCCCTCCAGCCACTGGAAGGCTGCAATTAGGTCCTCATCACAAATTTTCCAGGGTCTGGACCATGAAGGGGGCAAAAAAAAAAATTAATTCAAGGTTTAATATTAGATCATTTTTTTACCACACACTTTTCAGTGCCATGACTGAGCCTTCTACTAAAAACCAGCTGAAGAAAAAGCTTCCCGTATCTAACTGGGTAATGATTGCAAGAGATGAATTTCTGTAGAGCATGTTTCAGCAACTGCAGCTAAATCTTGAAGAGAACAAACTAAAATATTAATTCTGTTTGCAACAGTTGACACCCAGGGTTTGGCCTTGAAATAGTAAAACAGAATTAATAATTTATTGTCAAACTATTCAAGAGTACACATTTGCTACATCAATTTAAAGAAATGTGAAACATTACTTTTGGACTTACATATGTACCTGTGGATCAAGTCTCTCAACAGCTAGAGACTGAATAAAACCAGTGTTACACTGGAGTTGAGAGTTATATGGATGGCTAATTATATTTTTAATTAAGGAAGTAAGACTTGCTGGGCATTCCCTATATCTCCTTACTCTATAAACAGACCCCCAGAGAAAGATTAACAACATAATACAAAGGAAACATCCTTTTTCTTTCTCTCTCATGCCAGATAAAAAGCATTTGGTAACAGACTTTTTTAATATAAGAGGAGATGAAGCAGGACCTGCAGCTGGACAGAAAAACAGAGAAGTTTTTTGTTTTTTTTTTTCACCCCACTTCATAAAAATTACTCTGAAGTGAATTCTTTAGAGTTTATAGACACCCCCTAAATCATTCATCTGTTGGAGCACCGAAGAACAAACACACAGTGCAGCCATTGACTTTCACAGCAGGGTTTGTAAGCACATGAAGGGAAGACTTGCCTGTAAGGCCAAAATTCAGCAAAGCATTTGCACATTCATAAATTTAAAAAATCCCAGCTGTGTTCCTATGCCTTCTTAACACAGTTTATGAGATCAGGGTCCAGAAAGTGCTAGGGTTACTTCTAAAGACTTGGTTTCAAAGAAATTTCTCAGAGTCTGTGAAAGGCAGAAGATGACAGGAGGCAGGGATTAGGGTAAGGCTTTGTATTGATTTTAATCACTAACTTCTACCCCTCCTGCCTCCTCCACGAATTCTGCAAAAATAAAAACTCATTCTATTTTGGATTATAAATGGATGTGATCTGATTCAAATCAGTGGAATATCTGAGTTCACATATAGACAGAACATCGTATCAGTAAAAAAATAGGCAAAAGAGCCTGAAAGCCTTGAGCACATCCACAGATGCAGGGATAACAGCTCATTCATCTGAACTCAGAAAACTCTGAACTTAGTGCAGTAACATGCCGTGTTTGTAAAAAGATTTGTAATTATCAACAAATTAATTCTCAGTAGACACCTCTAAATTAGATGGACAAGAGCTGTTATCCTTTACTGTGGGGAAAGTAAGAATCTGAGAAGTAAAGCCAGAGCTGCACAGTGGTAGAAACTAAAGCAAAACTTCATAGTCCTGCAGACTCCAAATGCCAGCTCCCTATTGGACTGAATTCATGCTCACCTCCAATCGAAATAACAGAAACCAGAAAAATGAGGAAAAAGTAAATAATATCACTTGCAATGCTAGTATAATACCTTCTGATTTCACTGCATTTTCAAAATCATAACTGTCAGAGATGCACATATGCCTTACTTTAGCTATGTTTGATAAAACACAAATGTATCTCACACTCAAGCATTCTTGGAAAAAGCTTGTCAGAGAATACTTCTCTGTAAGAGAATTTTTTTTTTTTTCAGAGAAGATGAAAGGAAGATGGGGTAGTTTTTCTTGTAATAAACGGCTATAAACTCAAATTAAATCTGTACAGATTTCCTTAAAGCTATTATTGAGAAGCCACAAATTATTGTGGATTGCATAACAACTGTACTGCAATGAAGTTATACCTCTAAAGTTATATTGATGTTGGGTAAATAAATGAAAAAGGAATGCTACACTACAACAGTAATCAATCTGAAAAATGATCCAGAGACTAATCAATGTCTCTGAATAAGAGAACATTAATCCCTGATGGAGATATTACAAACTAAATAATATCTAACTTAGCAATCTAAATTCCACTCGCCATCTTCTTTTATTATGTTTCTTGTGGAATTCAATTTCAGGGGACTCCAAAGAGTTGTTGCTCCAAGTCTGATTTTTTTTCATTATTCTATTTAATTGTGTGCACTGTAATTTAATTTACTGTAATGCTGCCTCTATTGTGGCAATGCAAAATTCCTTGTAAGAGTAGCCCATTAAAGTATATTAAAAGTATTTATCATGATCCTCAAGAGTACAGATAACATTATGCATGGAAAACTGGGATTTAAGGTAATTGCTACAAATAATTCAAAGCAGTTCTTTCTGCATTTATCTATATGTAAAACAGGAAGAACAATAATCATAAAACAGAACTCGGTGAGATCAAACCTGGTCTTTATGAAGCTGCATGTAGATAAATAAAATACTTTGGAATATAAGTCACTGTTCTGAAAAAGTATGGATGGGAAAAAACATCAATTGGAAAAGATATTCAGTCCTCTGAATTGCTGTACGCAATTGAGTTAATTTGCTTTAATTTCCTCGTCTCTCTTTTTTTATCTTCCCATCTCTCACACATGAATGTGCTGCTTTATCTCTTCCCGTGTTTATTTTTTTTTCCAAGAAAACTTACTGCCTGTTGCACGGGCAGTGACGTCGGGGCCGGGACTCACCCTGACAACGCCGTTCAGGATTGCCAATGCCACGTGCGGGAGAAGGGGATCTCCCAGCTGCGGGCACAGTCACACAACCCAACCTCCTGGGAGACACGAGGCACAGGAGTGTCCCCGCGGACAGTGGCAGCAACAGGACACTGCCAGCATGCACCAACGGGTGCTCCGACCAATGAAACACAAGTCAGCTGAAATCAAGAGTTTGGCACAAGTCTGGATGTGAAACTCAGACTTCTGGGTGTCAAATTGGCACCACTGCAGATAGAGGGGAGATTGCAGCTGAGTCACTTGGCAGCAGGTTTCTAATGCATAATACATGTGTACACAGCTTTTTTATTCTGCTGGGATATTTAGAAAACCTTACAATATTCCACAGACAAAATATGTAAACTGTTTGCAGGTAAAAAAATTACTAAACATTTACAAGTTGGCAAAACAGGAAACATGTTAACTTTCACTACTTCAAATAATACATAATTTTCTTTGCTAAGGACTATCTTTACCCTTCCCACATTCCTCTCTTGCCACTTCCTTGCCTTGCCTTCTTTAACATTTTATGGTCTTCCATCACCTTCAACTCAGAAAGAATAAAGCTGAAGCACTACTTCAATCTTTTGCCCTTTGGAAGCAGACTAATTTTGTAGAAAGAAAAGAATGTGTCCCATCTTTTTAAACTCAGCAGTGTAAGTCTTACAAATGTCTTGTCAGAGTTATGAAATATGTAAGTCTGTTTTAACATTACAGTCAAGGGAGGAGATGAAGACTTTTAATATCACCACTGTGTTACATCAGTAATAAAACAGCATCTGCTTGAGGTCTGATGTGATTCTTCTGTGAGGACAATGCAATTTTCTTAACTATCAGCTTCAGAGTATGAAATTTTTAACACAGAACTAAATCGCCCTCTTGGCTATTCTGTTTTGAAAATGTCATCACTAATTACATGGAAGCATCGTATCACTCCATGAATGGTGTTACTAGGAAACACTTGAATTGATATATCTTGTTGAATCCCTACAACCACTCTAACACCTCACACTTCAGGTTGGAGCTCTAGTCTAAAAATTAATAGAGAACTATTTGGAGATTACATTTGAATTTCATTTGCTCATTCAGCTAAATACTAAGAGTGATTTCTTCCTTGCACTGGTCACTGGCAAAACTGCCACTGGCTTCAGCAGTACGAGCAATGCACTTCGGGGACTCTGAGAGTGTTAGAGGAGATCTTATGGACCTCCTTAAGCATCAAAGAAGAATATTCCAACAATTTTCAAGTTTTATTTAAATTACAAACATTTTAAGTACTTAAATGAGGGTCCTACTTTCCTGGTTGTTTTAACCTATCTTGGCATATAACCAATCTATGAACTTTAATTTTTCATCAGTAAGTAATACAGGTCTAGGGTAGGAAGATATGGTAATCTCAATTTTTCTGCCAATTTAAATTTTCAAATTTAAAATAAAACCTTGTGTTCCAATATTCCATATGTATGAAGAAACGTAAGTCTTTTTTATTTACTACCAATCAAATTCATTAAAACTAGAAGATCAAAAAGATCAGAGACTTCAGTTCGGTTTCTTTTAATAAGCACACAAACTTGCACAAACTGTTTGGCATTTATAGCTTTTTCCAAGAAATCACAGACAAATAAGTTACAGAATCAATGAGGCTGACTGTTTCCAATATTGACAGCCCAAAGTTTATAGTCCAAAATTTGTCTTTGAGAGAGAAAAAGGCCATGAAGTTTTTTTTTCATTTGCTCAATTTAGGATTTTTCTCTCCTGAGGAATATTTACTGAGCAAAATGCAACCAGAGCAATCTTCACCAAGGTCTTTTCTGTTGCTGTTGCCTCAGGGAGACACTGGATAAGAAGTGGTCAGGAGATAAATACGACGCTCCTGCGACCCAGCAATTCCTGATGGCTGATTCTTGACTCTGATGATAGTCCAGATCTTGCACCACTGAAAACAAACTCCAATAACTGAGGAACAACATCCACCTTGCACAACAACCTGTGTCCCTTTTCAGAAACTGACACTGTGTACATGTGAGTACCTAATTACATGAAAATTAGCTGCCGTAAATTGGGCTCTAGCTATAATATTAGAATGTTATAAAAGTCTGCTGACACAAACTCACAAGTACCATTTTTTACAAAAGTGTAACTAAAAAATTTCCAGCTGCCATGAGGGCAGGAACAGGTTGCCTACTGAGAAACGTAAACGACTTCTCTAACGAGACAAAAATTCCTGTTCACGTACTCCTACAGTGCCCAGGCAGAAAATGCAGAGAAGAACTGGAACCTGACTGGAAAAGCCAACAGACTGCCCCAGTGCCCAGACTTCAGACCTAGATTCTGAAGCGCAGGTCAGAGCTTACAGGCAGCACAAACCACAAGTCACATCTCTAGAGAAAAGATTTTTCTAGATCTTGAGAGACTCAAGCAAGGTGGAAGTCACTGTTGCAGAGACAAGGAGCCGCACTGCCTCAAGTGTGGGCAGGAAGCAGTAATTTGGTGGGTTCTCACACTGGTATCTTTTTCCAGTACAGATATCTTTTTCCAATATAGAAATCTTTTTCCAAATCAAAGAATGGTTTGGTACTGATGCATTGTCTTTACATGCTGCATGAAACTCAGAAGAAAAGAAAAAAAAGGCGGTACATCACCCCCATTTAGGGCACGGAATGATCTGGAGGCTTATTCAAGTATGACTTGAGAAGGCTGCAGGTTTTATATCAAAGTGAAAGGAACACCATTGACTAATTTGGTGATAATAGCGAAGTAATTTTACTTCAGCTATACTCCTCTTAAAATGTAAGTGATGTCAACTCCTTTTAAAATGGAAGTCCTACCAATCTGTAGAAGCATTTAGGAAATGGGTTACAAATCGATCTCGAGACTTCAGAACTGACTGTGCATCTTTTGGGGATAGAAGAGTTGAACATTAAACAGCACAGGGATTTAAAAGGGTTAAGAGACAGACATCCCTAGTCACTGTGTAGGAGAAAACAGAAGGAACTGGCTAACAGAGAGAGACTTAATGCTCAACCATGAATTGGAGCAATATATCACACACACATCTTTCTCTCTCTCTTCACATATACATACAGATAACAAAGCTTGCAAAAATCTTACCTTAAGCCTGACTCCACTAAGCAAGGTCAGAGTGGTTACCCATCCAGTCAAAAAAAGCAGACCGGTTCTTAACCCAAAAGGAATTGGGTAAAAGGCTGTTTTCTCTGCAGCAAGATGGACTATGTACTTAAATGCACTCTAAAATTCAGAGAGGGATGTCAGAGAAAACACTGTAAATCTTTGACATAAGTATAACAAACAACCTTTGTAAGAAAAAATCCATACTGCAAAGAAACAAATAAACTTGAGAGAAATGGAAACAAATGGATTTCCAAAATTTTATAGCACAAACTGAAAAAGCCACGGACTACTACTCTGTTGTAGATCATTTGAAACAGCATAAATTGAAGGAAAAGAGGCAGTTGGAACTCTTTCTAGCCAGGTTCCAAACCCAAAGTTACTGGAAGATGCCTGTTAACACAGATGAGCTTTCTGATATATGCGGAACTGTCTATCACAAGGCATCTCCTGGATTAAGTATGCAGACAGGATCATTTGAATATCAGGAAGGGAAGAATTTATCCTTGTGGGGCCAGTTAATTCTTTTGGCTCAATGGCTTCATATTTTTGAGCTTGATTCCACTTCAGCCAGCAAGCCAGACAGATAGGTAACTAATGGAACCTGCAAAAACTATTAAACAAAAGATGCTCCTATCTGCCAGGAATGTGGTGCTGCAAATGATCTTGGGAAAGACAACAGTCCCCCATAGAGAGCAGAGAGGCAAGAGGCATAAAAACCAATATATGCAGGGACATGACAAGAAATTAAGAGGTTTATGACTCCCCATCCAGAAAGAATGTCACTGAATAAACATATTCTTTTTGTGCCAGAGTGAGGATAAATGACTGAAAGCGCTCAGTTTAGTGTGATATCGAAAGACACAAATTTAGTTAAAAGGATGTGGCTGAGAAGCAGAAAAGACAACTTGCTTTCTTCGAGGTGTTGCACTCTGGGTAACATGGAGATTTCTGAAGAAAAGAGAAGGAACAACCTTCTGGAAACAAAGTGATTTGCACAGATCTGAAGAGCTGGTGAAACATAAGAGGGGGCAGAGAATGCATGGACATAAGACACCTAAGAGAAGCAATGGAAAAAGCATTTTTCATGAAAGTCTCATCCACATGACTTCTCATGAATTGATTCTACAGGCACCTGTAAGTTTCAAGAAAAAGAAAGAAGAAAGTCAAAGGAATGAAAAGTATGTGCTGAGAAGGTGGTGCATGGAAGCTTCCCAAGGACTGGCAAGCCCTGGAGACTTCTGCTGCTGGCGAACGAGTAGACATTTGTGTCCGTGTAAGTTCTGTAACTTGGCCCATATCCAAAATGACTGCTCTATGCACATGATGACTGTGGGGTCACATATGCCTCTGATGAAATAAAGTATCCTCTGACAGACTTTCTGAACACCTACAACTGATCTGCCAGTAATGCCCTCTATTTTCTGAGTATATAGTTAGAGTTGTCTTCCCAAATGTTGCTCTAACCAGGTAATTGTGAGACTGCAATTCAGACGTGAGACTCAATAAGGTGAATACCTTGTGAGAATAATTATCTGCCATTAATAAAAACCTAAACAATTGCAATATTTAATAGAATTAATAAAAGTTCACAGGATAAAAGCTATTTTAAGAAATACTGCTTGTGATATGTATCTACCTCAAACTGCCTCCCCTATTAGGGAAAAAAAGTTTACAACTCACTAGGGGTGATACACAGAGGTATTTTCCAAGAAACTGGGATGGTTGAGCAGCTGAAAGTTGTTGGAATACAAGTAACACTGGAGGAAACAGCGATAAAGGTCATCTCTTCTTTTAATCTCTGCCTGAAAACAGATTTTTCTCTGTATAAGGAGAAAGTATTTTATTTAGAATGTTTTTTTCAGGTAAAACCCAGCTTTAGAGTGTGAAAGTCTTTGGCACCTTTTGATATGCTCACTTAAAGGAAAAACTGAGGGAATGCAGATTACAGTAGGATTTGAAGAGTTAACACTTTGCAAATGATCCTTGAAGATTACAGTTTTGAAAGATGGGCTAGTCTGCTTTTTGTTTGTTTCCTTCTTGCATTTTTCTTTGTTGCTGGTTGGTTGGTATCATCCTCATAGCCCCACAGCAGTTCATATCAGGAAGCTGGAGATATTTAGGAAGGGGAAAAAACTGTGCTGCAGCAGAAGCATTGTGCTGTTGTAACTTCTGCTCACATCTGGAAGGCAAGCTGAGGGCCTAATCCTGATCTTGGTCATAGAACTGTTTGTGGGGTGAAATGGCTGTAAGATGTAAGGTACCATGGCTGTAGAGATAAAAATACAAAGTCCCTTCGACTTTTAAACACAGAAAAGGAAAACCTAACAGAAAAAGACAAAATGGGTGAGCACCAATTAGTGATTTAAAACTAGCTATTGATGCTCCTGGCTGTGAGCTAGTTTCCTAAATGCAATAATGCCACACATTGCTCTATCTTTTGCTTAGAGATTTTCCAGCTGAAGACAATAAAGGAGTACTTAAAGGGAAGAGAAATGCCTTACCTAATAAATTAACATTTCAGAGATTTTGCATAAGGTGCAAATCAAAATTCCCAGCAGGTTGGAAGTAAATCTAAAGGTTATCTTTTAAAAACTAAAATGGAGTTTTTATAGGAATTCCCAAATTTCCTATCTCCAACTATAGGAGCCGAAACTCCTGGCAACACACTGAGCTAAACTACCATTGCCATAAGCCAGAGCAAGAAACCTGACAGGCACAAGTGGAGCGGCACCAGCGTAAAACCTGGCGCAACAGATCATTAGCTGAATTTTGGTTGGTTTTGTTTTGTTCTTTTTTTAACTTCCTAACGTCTTTTGTAACTTCTAATTCTTGTTGAGAATGCTGCCACTCTCTCTCGGAAAAAAATACTGCACGTGTACCTGTACTGCATGACCTCAAACATTTTAACAGGCAGTGACACTCAAAAGCTTTTAAAACTCTGGACACTAAAGACAACACCTTTGATCTCATGTTTCAGTAAAGCAATAGCATTGGGAAAGAATATAATGCAATGCTTGGATCACAACATCCTACAGACAAAACCTGCAACTTTTTTCTTCCCTTTTGGGCTATCTGAGCATTAAATTATAATTTCCTTGAGAAAACAATGAAGTAAACAATGAATTCGAGAGAATCTTATCAGAGAATTAATTTTCCACTATTAAGATGCTACACCCATGGTAGACATGACCTAATGAAAAAACATTGTACTCCAAACCAAAAAGCTATTGGTTACTATGTACATTACATATGGACTTAATCCTGTAGATATCGAAACATTTATTTAAAGGTTGCAGGACTGACCTCACAGCACTTAGAATTTGCAGGGAAGTGTGCATCGCAACTATCCCATATTTTCAAAATCTTTTTTAAGGCACTCACATAACACAGCTGTTAAAAAACACCCTAAAGCCAACATGCTAATAATTGCATCTCAGTAGTTTCTCTGTGTGCTGATTTCAGATCTTTTTAGTTGCAAACAAGTTCTTGTCACTTGGTGTATCTTATAAAGAAAAGTTAATGCAACAACTTCTGTTTAACAGGAAAAGCTGCTGTCCAGTGCAGTGGACCTTCTTTGGAAAGCACTTAAACCAAAAAATTAATGAAAGGTGGGTAGTTCAACTGCAACTATCTCCTCATTCCTTAAGAATTAGTTTTAACAAAAACTGAAACGTGAAGAAGAAGCTCAGTAGCTGATAAAACACTGAGTCAGAGACTCGAACTCAAATACCAAAACTGTAGTTTGTGAGATTTTTCAAAGCTGCAGTGCAGTTTTGTTCTCTAATTTTCCACCTGTCCTGGGTTGCAGTGTATTCTATTACCATCTTCATGAGCTGTTGAAATCAGGTGGGGTGGTGTTCCTTGCCTCCTCCCTCCGGACGATCTCCTGTTCATGGGCCACCTGTTGAAACCAGGTGGGGCAGGGTTCCTTATCTCTCCCATGACCCATCCTCCCTCCAGGGGGATATCTTCTGTTCATGGGCCATCCAGTCTCACAGCATTATCCCATTGGGAGATGCTCCGCCCAGAGGGAGGAACCAAGCATTCCATCCTGGATATAAGCTGAGCTTTTGAACACCACAGGGAGCCCTTACCTGCTGGATTCCCCGAGGACAAGAGCTACCACTGGACTTTCAGGTGAAGACCAGACTTTTTTTCAACAGAACCATCACTCCAGGAGGACTGCAGCCACCATTTTACTGAATTGCTACCAACACTCTGACTGACAGGGCGTCAGGTTGTATTCTGATTCTGTCAGTGGTTTTTTTTTGTTCTTTTTCATTTTTTTTTTTTTTTTTTTATTAAATTCTATTTCTGACTTGGAGTCTCTCAGTGGTTTGTTTTCAAACCAGCACACCATGTCTTATAGGAAGGCAACATAAATCTATAATAACAGCATCCTTTCAATAGCCAGGACAAAAGACATAGGTAAATGGAACTTTAAGGGATGAGAGCAATGGGTGATAAACAGAAAGTGTGCAAAACAGGACATGATGTTGATAGGATTTCTCTAACTTAAAAAGTTTTAAATCGGGATGACAATTATACATCAGTATTCAGAAGATTTAATGCAAACACTGATGTTTTCATTAGTCACTGATGTGGCTGATGTTTTCCTTCATGTGTGTCTGACAGCACATGTGCTACTGGAAAAATTGATGGTTTAGCTTTTTTTAATCTAATATACAACCTTGTTATCAGGACATACATTAATTTCCAAATCCTGCTCTATGTAAGTAAAATATGGTTCAAAAATATGTTTGGAGCAAAGACAATGTGAGCCCCTTCAGTTTAAATAACTGAACAGTCTTCTAAGTATCTCACAGGTAATGAACAATGAGTTTTGAGGAAAAGATATGCAGGTTAAAAATCTGTTTTTCATTTTTTTAATAAAATGAAAAGTAACCAAAAATCTTTCTTTAACACTTAATATATTATTAAAGCAAAATCAAAACATTCTAGGGTTCTTACATTAGTCTGCTGTTCCAGACTCCCTTAGGTTACTTTTAAAATAAAAATCTTCTTAAAAAAAAAGAGAAAGCACAAATATTTTGCTCTAAATATTTTCAACTATACTTTTAAGTTTTCAAGATTTGTCTTGCAAACTTTGTTTCAGAATTTTGAAGCTTCCACATACCTCTTTTCTAAAGAATTTTGTGTTCACTGGAAAACTTCCTTCATCTTTTTCTTTGAATGTTCACTATATAAAGTTACACATGCAATATGAAAGCCAAAAGGTAAAATTCTGTACAAGGCAAGGCTGTTCTTTTGTAAAGGATTTATGCCTGCCATTTATTTTTTTTTTCTAGCCAGTCCTTTTCCCTTTCTCAACACATTTTTGCTTTTTCTATGCCTTGTTCACCATTTCAGTTATTATTCTGGGATCATGGCCTTAATTTGACCTCTTTTACCAGCATTATCCATACCAACTAATTAATGGTATAACGCTACATAGAATCATTCCAGGCAAGCCTCACCACATCTGGTTTCAGCTGCTCTGGGTAGTTCACCTCTGAAAAAGAAGTGTAACAAAAAGAGATGGTGACGTGTTGCAGCAGTGCCATGGCTGGACTGTGGTTCACGCTGTGGTTCTGTTCTCACCCCTGTCATTAAGGGTGAGGTCTCAGTGTCCCTTAAAACAGTATTTTCTCTGCAGTCACTAGTGGGTTCTTTGGGAAACAGGGAAGGGAGAGGAGTTCCTGAATACTCTCCCCAAGCTCCAGCAATCTTCACTCATGCAGCCCTTAAAAGCAGTTCTAATGACAGCAGTGTGGGTATTTTATGTCTGGTTCGAAATGTTCTTGGTTTTCCTACAAAAATTTTCATTTTACTCCCATCTGCATGAAATCATTGTGATTGTGCTTTCTCACATATGATGTTCTGAAGTTCCACCAAACACAAACATCATGTTACATGCACTATCTAGTGCATGTTGACTGCTCGTTGGTGTATTATGTATGTGGATTTTAAAAAAATACCACTAACATAAATAATCTAAAAGTAGGGAGCATGGAGAAATCGTGCAAGTCCCAAGACTCTTCTGTGAAACTGTCAGGGAACTAGCTAAAGTAGAAGTGGTTAAGAAACATTGTTACATATTTTTCTGATTCTTTTAAAGAGAATCCATGATCTTACTGCTATAGTTTATGTAACAAAAAGCTGCTCCAGCTCACTGCATACATTTTTTTTAATGGCACAGTGAAAAGTATTCACTGCATGGTTGAAAAGGAGAAAATCTGCATCTATGTATGAAAGCAAAAAATTCATTCCACTTGTAATGAGATTTCTCCTGTCACTTCAGCTTGATTGTTTAACTTTACAATCACTTCCCATGCTTGCAAAAAGAAGAAAAAGAAATGGAAAAGAACCAAAAACTAAGCAAATCAACATGACTATGTTTAATCTCATCACTAGCTGTTCTGAAAAGTGTATCTGCATATTTATAATACTATCTTACCACAGGGATGGCAACTTTTGTTGAAAGCATATAAGCCAACAAGACAGTGAGAGTTCAACCTGTTATAAAAACTTGCTGGAAAATGGCTGTGCTCTCACACTGGGCACAATTCTCAGTGGTCATGGCTACGCTCAATGTGTGGTACAATACCTTCTCTATGATTTAAAAACACAGCTAAGAAAGATTTCAAATTTCAGCTACAGTTTTAGAAGCCAAATCGAGAGTATCTAAAAGCCAGCCAGATACTCATCATCTGCTGTGCCTAGGGGATGGACTTCCATGTTTTATGACAGTGCTTCTTTTTCCTGTCAGAACACTGTAGCATTTTTCTCCTATTAAGGAACAGTAAAATTGTCTTGAGCCAGTGGCGTTAGCTTAAGCAGAGAGATTTAAGTACTCACATTAGCCACGCTGCTCTGGAAGAACCGCAAGTTTCCCTTATATCCCAGATAACATTCTGCAATACTGATGCAGTTATATTTGGGCATCTCTTCAGTAACTTCTAAGACAACTTCCTGTAACATACATTGGCACTGTGGTATTTTGTGCACAATTGGAGCTGTTCATACAATACATATTTTAAGTAAGTTGCATTGCCTTTTCAAATTCATCTATCCTGTTCCCACACTGTAGGCACAGCAGATACTCAGAAATCTCAAGTCACTCTTAGCAAGTGTTCCCTGTTGCTCAGGAAGGAAACAGCCTAAAATCCTTAGTCTCTAAAATTTACCCACAGGTTTCTTTTAAAAAGATGAGGAAATTCTGAAAAGCAGACATACCTCTCTTGATGTAATCTGATTCCCAGACACAGAAACTGCCCCTCCATATGACCAAAATAACTGACTAGAGCCAGAGTGGTTCACTGTCGAGCCAAGAACTTCCCTATTGTCCTTTTGGCACCAAAAAACCTCCAATCAGTGGATCAGTTCTTTTTGAACAGTTAAGTATCTAGGGCACAAATGCATTTAGAGCTTTTCAGCAGAAATTCTGTTTCTGCCTCTCTGATGCAACTCAGCACCCAGCTGCACCAGACCGAAGGTGAAAAGTGCACGTGCCTGCAGTCTGTCTAGGGACCACTATGGCTCATGGCATAATATAGACAGCTTTAAGGAAATTCTAGTTTCTAGAAAGAAATTACATGGATTTTTCTTGAATACTCCTGCAAAACAAAGATCTATCAGCCAATATACATAAGCTGATTTCTTTTATGGCACAAAAAAAACCACAGAAAGCCTCCAGACTTTGGTAATTTGTATTTAAATCAGTAAAGAAGTACTGCATAAATGATACCAGTGCGTTTGTTTTATGACAAGAAAGCCACTTTAACCAGAGCAAGTTGTATTTTCCTTAGCAATGTAGCAATCCACACCACTATTGATGCTCACAATCAAACATATTTTCTTTACACTTTACCAGTATCTCAACCTAGAACAGCCTCTCTGAAATGCCAGTTGTAACTATTACCCATCCCAAGATCATTCTCACACCCTTTCTCTTGGAACTGGTAACAGTGATGTACACGGATCAGATAATTCCTCTCACTGTAATTGCACAGGGATTTTGTTTTCTTTTGAGTCAGTAATGTCTAAATTGGATTAAGATAAATCGCTTATGAGCCTTTCTCTACAGAAGTTGCTTTCATGACTGCTGTGTAAAAGCCAGTTTACCTTAGAACTTCATTTTTTACACCAGTCTTATATGAACGAGTTTCCATGAAGTTCATACTCAATTTCAGATTATTCTTAAGGACTAAATACCCTATGAAGAGGAAGAGAAAACACCCAAATTTTGCTGACATACTCATGAGTGAATGTAGTAACTGTCATGCTGGCACTGTTCGTTATGATCAGATGAAAAGCAAATGATAGGATCAGAGGAGTGACCAATCTCAAAATCAGAAGACTTAGTCTGTCTGTTAATGTGTTTAAATATCTTTACACTCCCCTGTCTGGGCAATTGATGCTTGTGGCAATAAAGATCTGAGTGGGTGGCTGAGAATGGAGTGAGTGGGCATCAGATGTAGCACTGATGCAAACTACTGCTGCTTAGCAGCACATACATCCTCTCATCCAGGGAAATATTTTTTTATGATTCCAGAAGTTAGACATAAGTAATTAAAATACTTTACCTGTCAATACTTGGAAATAAAATCAATAGTATATTCAAAATTTATTATCTTATAATCGTAACTGAAGTGTCACTAAATGTCTGACTAAAGTGTCTGTCCTGGGTTGCAGTGTA
>VZTA01022554.1:12386-25700 GCA_013398855.1 Mohoua ochrocephala | reverse complement strand
CTGGGGGAAAAAAAAAAAAAAAAAGGAGTTTGGTAACAGGATTTTGTGGCCAAAATTAAAAAAAAACCCAACCAAACAAAACAGATTTCTCTCATGAAGTTCAAAGAAGAAAATAACACCACCAAGAACATGCAATCAACGAATCATAACAAAACCACTGATTCTTGACTAGGAATGTGCAGAATTTAACAGTATCAGATACTGAAAACCAGGAAGATGGTAGCTCCATGTCCATTAAATCCAACTGGAAAAAATGTCCAGATAGTTTGTAGAAATAGGAAGTAAAAAACTTGTTAAAACATTATTTTTTGTTAATTTATATGTTTTGATCTGCTGCTCCTTGTGGCAAGAAGAATTTTGAAATTAAAGGATACTTTCTAAAAGAAAAGCACATTTCCCATTAAGCATAAGAAATACATCACTGCTTCAAAATCGTAGAAGACTAGCCTCTCTAACTTTTGCACTAAATCTCAGGGTTTTGGCAAACTTTCACATACATCTTTAAGACACGTTGTGTTATAATAAAATGAAAAAAAGGGCATTTTATCATAGCTTATGCTATTACTGTTATGCAGGGAACATGGCAAATCCCAGAAAAGTAGAAAATCAAAGGAATAAAGAAAAATTTGAGCCTACTTATCTCCACATAACAAAATTATTTAGATCCATTATGAAAAATATTAAATGAGTGCTAAATTTGCAACTGTCCAGTCACAACTCATGCACATGACCTTGCTTCTGCAGATTTCTTTGAAGGAAAACAGCTAATTTGGACATGTGAAGCACAGTGCAAGGAATCTAAATTACATGAGTGAAGATGATGTATTTATGTTATTATCTTATTCAGATATTAGTTCTTTATTTCAGCTTCTAATTATGCTTGTGCATTTTGTTTTTACATTTACAGTATCTGTAAAAAATCTTGAAGGCAAAGATTTGCTTTTCTCCTAATTACAAAAAAGAAAAGCTCCAGGAGCACTGTGAAGATAGAAATATTATATCCAGTGTGTGTGACGAATACCATGAATACTGTCCATAACTCTTAGTTCAGAAGTAGCCAACATCTGGTTCTTGATTTCTAGATGCATATTGCCATTTCAAGATGAAAGCATTCCTGTTCCTTTGATTCTCTTAGATACATGATATTTATCTTATGATTTGAGATAAAGACTTTAGCGTCTATCTTACAGGATAGGGAAGACATGTAACTACATGTTTAGACATACATTCTCACTTGAAATCAAAAGCCCTGTCCTCAGCATCATTTCCCGAGCGCAGAAGCATGTTTGGAATGTCCTACACTTGCATTTTGTGGGTTTATTTCTTGAGAACATCAGATAGTAGTAGCTATAGGCAGACAATTCAGCATGTTCTCTTGTGACTAGGAATTGCATACTGCTAACACAACAAATATATTTGGAGATTGGAACTAGATGATCTTTAAGGTCCTTTCCAACCCAAACCATTCTATGACTTTATATTAAAGAAATTTCTATGAAGGAGCATGCAAGTAGGTAGTTAAAGTTTTACAACTAAAGGCATCTAAGGCATTCTTCATGAAGTTCTATTTTGGCAACACTAAGTTTTAATCTTTACATTGATTCTGTCACTTTTAGAATTATGATATCTGATTCAGGTAAGTTCTACTGCATATTTATGAGTAGGGTGTGAAAATTATGCCAGTTCAAGATTCATTCAATAAATGAAGCTCATCTATTTACAATTACCAGGAAAAAAACCCAAGTTGTTCTGTTGCATTTTTAAATCTTTTTGTGAAATTATGAAAGGTTACCAAACAGAAAATAAAATCATGTATATCGGATTGCTGCCTTGTTACTATTAATTTTCTGTATTTGCATAGTAGGACCTGTCACTAGTGGTGTTTCACAGGGCTCCATCCTCAGCCCCATGCTCTTCAACATCTTCATAAATGACTTAGACACAGGACTGGAAGGGATACTGAGCAAGTTCACAGGTGATACAAAACTGGGAGGAGCTGTTGACTCCCTTGAAGGCAGAGAGGCCCTGCAGAGAGACCTCAGCAGATCAGAGCACTGGGCAATCACCAATCAAATGAAGTTCAACAAGGGAAAGTGCCGGATTCTGCACCCGGGATGGGGCAACCATGGATTTATGGACAGACTGGGGAATGAGATGCTGGAAAGCAGTGCCGAGGAAAGGGACCTGGGGGTCCTGGTCAATGGCAAGTTGAACATGAGTGAGCAGTGCCCTGGCAGCCAGGAGGGCCAAGCGTGTCCTGGGGTGCAAACTTAAAAACTGGTTAATGCAAAGGCTATTTATCCAATGAATGCTTCTGACCTGGCTCCTGTCAAGGCTAACTTTTGAGGAGGTGGTTTCTATATATAGCAGGACAGTCAGCCAACAGAACATGTTTGCTGAAAGGCTGGCAAACAGAACCAGTACAAAGTAAAGACTCTTTCTGAGCAAACTCGATGCCTATCTTGGAATGAGTACACTAGAGGTACTGTTTGCATTCCTTGAAAATCAGCTTTCACAGTTTTTGTCAACTTTTCACACTTTTCTTTCCAACATTCACTTTTGAAAAGGAAGAGCTGACTGCTCTAA
Source organism: Mohoua ochrocephala (assembly GCA_013398855.1). Taxonomy (NCBI): domain Eukaryota; kingdom Metazoa; phylum Chordata; class Aves; order Passeriformes; family Acanthizidae; genus Mohoua; species Mohoua ochrocephala. The sequence continues at coordinate 23,114 of VZTA01022554.1, read as the reverse complement.
GAGATAATGAATTCTTGACTCTCCCACTGTCCTTTCTTGAGCCCTCTACTGTTGAGGAAAATTCCCTGAGCCAAGTAAACTATATCAATCACCATGTAAACCAACGTGATCAGTAACAGAGCAATTCTGGAACAGTAAAAAAGAGCATGAGAGGGCAACCTCACATATTTGGTGTTCCAGACAGGGTAATGAGAAGTGTGCATACTGCTCAAATTAAGATTTGACCTATTTACAAACCCTATTTATTTTTGTTTATTCTACACTACAACATTGTTTTAATCATATTTTTTTACAGTGATAGCCTAGTCACAAGTAAAGAGTATAAACACTCTCTGGGAAGATCACAGACTACTGCCAAAGGAATTGACAGCAATTACTAAAAGCAGATTTTTGCTGGGCTAGCTGTCTTTGGGCCATGGTGTTTTCTTGAAACTCCCAGAACAGGGTATGAGAGATGAAAATCTACTTAAGGGTACCCAGGACAAATCCAGAGGACTAGGAAGAACATACGCATGACAGAAAAAGAGGTACAATTAAAAATGGGCATCTGTGTATACATAGAAATAAAAACCTCGTCCAATTATATTCCATAGTTTTCCAAGAAAATATTTATCTGTCTACAAACAGATCCTCTTTGCGGCTACCAAATGCTTTCTTTCAGGCATGTTTGGTGAAACCCAGCATTGTTATTTTGCTCTTGGGTAATTAAAAATACAGGAGTCTCCTTCAGTGTGGGTAGCAACAAACTCTCTGTTCCTGGGACAGAAATAAATAGCAAAACACTGTGCTGCTACCTAAGTTCAGCAAGATGCTTTACAGAATTTACAGAATTAACTCTAATAGCTGTAGAAGAAAAATGTGGCCTTCTATAATGGAGTGACTGTATTGGTAGAAAAGGGAAGAGCAACTGATGTCATCTGTCTTGAATTCTCTGAGGCCTTTGACATAGATAAACTGTTGCTTGGTGGCTCCACCTTTCCTCTGGTTTTGGGTGAAACAGAGAGACACCCAGGCATATTCATTGCCATAAGAAAACAGACAAATAATGGATGTCTGTACAGCTTAAGAAGGCAACATTGCCAAAAGACCTTCCTAACACATAGCGTCTTCTAAGCCAGAACTTGGTGCAGGTATAATCCAAGACCCCCTCTATGTTTCAAAAGTAAGATATCATCATGAAGCTGATTGCAGACAGCTTTGCTAGTGTGAAAAATGTTGTTTCTCACAGCAGCCATCTACGTTACTACAATAACAGGAGCAGGAGCAGCTCCCAGTGATTTTGTAAGAAGATAGAATCAGCTGAGTGAACATCAAGATTCAAGATTTTTAAGTGGATACTAGGCCTTATCACTGCAAACTGCCTTTGAATATGTCTTATAAAGTACAATATTCCCATAAGACATTAAAAAGACTGTAAATATACTACCACCACCTTTAATTTCAGAAGAGGAACATCCAGTCAAAAAAGTCAGAAGCCTTTAGTTAACAGTTAGTATTCTGTTATGTAGTTATAGGCAAAGCTACAAAGTACAGAAGTCACCAAATTTTCTCTCTAGAAGCTTACACCATAAGCACAGCTACACGGAGACCGCTTATACAATCTCGGGCACCATAAATTGTAGGAGACAGCTCGTTTTCCTCTCTAAAACAGCCTCTCTCCAACCTCCTCCCATTGTCACTGTATGGAGTATTTAATTTGTGCTTACAAAAGCTCTTTGGTGGCAAAACAGCAGTTTTCCTTGCAGGTGCACAAGTAGTAAAAGTCACAATCGACTTAAAAAAAAAAAAGGATCTTAATGAACTTTTCTCTTTTTTTTTCTTTTCTTCTGAGACTTTGGCATTCTCCACCCTATTTTCTAGATTCTGTTCAAGAAAGGAAACACCCTGAATCCTATGCTAAGTCAAAGATTTGTTTCAACCCTACTATTTCATGTGTTTGTGTCCTGCAGTTATAATTTCTATTGGTACTTTCTGCCATTTTGCATGATAACTTTATTTATGGTATTGTTTCAATATTCAGTTTTCTTTCTTCCTTTAGCTTAACTGCTCTGAGACAAGTCTTAACCCTCAACATATTAATAAGGAATATTTTTAGAGATACTTAAACAAAGTTAATTATAAATAAATTAAGTGAAAGACTGACAAGAGCAGCCACCTCTGTGCATTTATATCAGAGAGAAATGAAAGAGTGCAACTAAGGTCTTGAATATCATCAGACCTTATCCAAATGCATACAGATCTTAGTCAAGCTAACATTGTGTCATTAAAAAGGACAGAGATATTTGCAGAAATGTCCAGATTATAAATATTTAATATTTATTACAATTTTCTCAAGAAAGGAATATATCTCCATAACCCAATAAAAAAAAATGATTTGTATGAGGTTATAGAACCCATATTCTTTTTAAAAAATACCATGAAGACAAGAGAAATATTTCAAGCTTCCCATAGAGTGTCCTATTATTATTACAGCATTGGTCTAAACTGCCGCAACTTTGTTTTGGGAACATTGTTGTACTCGAAATTGTTCTGACAGAGGAGGCCGACTGAAACTTCCTGTTTTGCACAAGACAGATCTTTCCTTTCAAGCACGTTTCAGTTGCAAATAGCATAGGAAATATCAAAACAGAAGCATTAACTCCAAATAGTCCAGTGCACAGCGCACCCTGCACGTGGCTTTGCAGCCACCGAGTACACTGCAAAACACCAACGATGGGACCAAAGCTGTGCCCATCACCTGGGGTTGAGAAGGGGCTACGGCCTGCACCCATAGGTTATCGTGCTCTGCAAGCGAGCAATCACTGCACCTAAGCAGCCCCAGCCCTCCCTGGGACAGGATCCTCAGTACCCCAAGCCAAAACCTGGCATGGGGACACAGTGCTCCAAGCAGGGCAGTGCTTTGTTTTATTTCTGTTCTCTTTAGCTAGACTAAACTTAGTCACAAAGCCAGTGATACTAATTTCGTGTTCTAGGTTTTACACATTTTTATTCCCCTCAGACCGTTAAGCATCTGCATAACTTTGATCATCAAAGCACTTTCACAGACTTCAAAGGGACACTAGCAGGCTTAATCTTAAACTAAGTGCGTAGGTATCTACCGAACTCTAGTTTCAGGTGGGGTTCTCTGAACTGGCAAGAACAGCCCGTAACGTTCGAAAGTACAACTTGTTTGCATAGGGGTAGCCAACAAATCATACCTGCTGCATTTGTTCTTCCTCTGAAGATATCATCATATGCCTTCCATTGAGGAGTCACCTGGTAGGCGTGGATGAACACCACAAAAACCACCACCAAGCACATTAATGGCACCAGAGCAGCAGTGAAGAGAGCAGCATAGGCATTTGGAATGAAACACCTAATGGAAAAAAAATGGAAAAAAATGCTGTTGATAAACATAAGAGACACTTCGAAAGGCCATAAACAGAATTTCAGAAACAAATATTTTTGAAAAAGGATGTGCTTTACAAACCACAAATTCTTTAGCTCTGTTCCCAGAGTAACCTTGATAGGTCTCCTTGCGTTTTGTTGGTTCTTATCATCAAATCTTAAGGAGTATAGCTTTTGCTTTTACAGTATGCATGTTATATTTAGCCTAACCACTGTTGGAAAAATTTAAACTTGCAGTGAAAAAAATTATATTTTAACAAAATACATGCTGCTATATTCATTTAAAGTGATCAGTCTTAGTCATCAATTTTTAAAAGGACATTATGCAATTGTCTATAGTTAGCTCCTGAAACTACAAATTAAATTTTGAAAAATATATTTTTAAAATAAATGAATGACTCCTAAAGGAAATATAACTATTCCTTCTCAAGTTGTTGGAAATTACATGTCATTTGCTCACAGAAGCCAAATGCTCACTCCCTCCTCCTTTTTTTTTTTCCAATTGTTCAGTCTCTCCTTGCCCTTTTCATTTATTTAAGTTATAATTATTTTTAAAGATGTGTCAGGAACATGAATTATCCCTGAAAGAGTCAAATTATGCTTATATGATGATGACTTGAGGAAAATGGAGATGATAGTTTAAGAGAGCTCTCGAGGGTATGAGAGATCAGGGCTCTCTTTGCTCTCCCTGGAGAGCAGTATGTGCTTTACAGCCACTGACCTACTCCAGAGATGACGCACAACAGAGCAGCCCAAGGGACGGCGCGGGAGTCAGTATGTCTAGAGATTATGTGGTCACTGCTACCCCTATTAAGAGGGTGTAACTTACCCAGCCCTTCTGTTTCTCAGGTCAGCTTGTCTAAGTAAGCTGGGAGTCGATGCTGATATAATATATGTCTGAGAGAGGCCTAGGTAAATGTTTCACTGGTACACCTGATATACCTTCTGGGTTGGCTTAGGTGTACTTTCATATACTGCCAGAAAGTCAAGGTAGCATCCCTTGTCTCTTTCAGAACATCAGTCATGCATACTCAGTGAATCCCAAAACTAATTTCCAGCCTAACCTGGAAACCTTCAACAGCCCTCTGCAGAATGTAGAGGCTCAGTCAGACACCAAACTTAAGATACCATCTGATAACATAACTGAGCAAGTAAGCATCACGGAAAGTAGGAACTCTGCATTGCAATTAAAAGTGTTTGTTCCTTGCCTCACAGAAGAGATACTTCAGTCCTTCACTCATCTTGGTGTCCTTCACTGGTCTGTCCATGTCTCCTTTGTACTGAGAAGGCCAGGACTGAACCTAGCACTCCAGGTGTGACTTCATGAGTGCTGGGAAGAGGGTAGGGATCACCTCCCTTGACCTGCTGTCAACATGGTTGATATCAGACACAACATCCCATCCATTTCATCTTTCTAATTTTTACTGTTTCTTAGGAATGAAAGTTATTTTTGTTCTCCAAATGCATTCTTGAGTTGGCACAATTAGCACTAAGAAATGAAATCATATTACCATAGCCTATGCTGCTTTTAATGTTTATACTGAAGGCAAGAATCTTAGCACAAGAACAGTCTTCTATAAAATGATCTTTATGTTCTGAAATCTGTATTTTTTTCAACGTGATACATTTTTGTATTTCAAAGACAATATATACTCTCAAAAGCTACTTGAGCATCTTGAAACTTCATTGGGAACACTCCTTTATATTCAGTTAACAAAAGCTGTATAAAAATGAAAACCCACAGAGATGGATCACTTTTACTAATACCCCTGGGTACTTGCTCTAAAAAATACACTGGAAAGTTATGCGAAGAAATACACAAAGCCATATTAATCTTCAAAGCTTACTCTGGATTTTTTTTTTTTTTTGAAGCAGTGGTGAGCAAGTCAATGACAACCACATCATCTTGTAAGATTTATTCATATATAGTAATGCGATGATATATGTTGACAGATATATTTTAAGATGGAAATCATATAGGATATCATTATAGGGACTAACTGCAATTATTTATTATACTTAACACTAGGGGCACAGCTATTATTCCATTACCATGACATGTTTGTTAATGGAACTACTGTGTGTTGTATATTCCTAGTACTGGATAGGAATATAAAAGAAATACCCCAAAATATCAGCTGAGTTGATGCTTCAGAACACAACTACTCTACATAAAAAGGCCTAGAAAGACTGTGTGGAAATTTGAAAAAACTACATCATTTCAAACCTTATTTGTCTGAAGATGAGCATAATTTCCTGTAGTATATTATTTCCAGTACGTTCATTTTTTCTTTTTCTTTTTTTTTAAGGCCCTAGATTTCTGTAAGTTTTTTGTTTTGTTTGTTTTGAATTTGAGTAATAGCAAAAAAACCAACCAACTAACCAACCAAAGCTATCCATTAAAATACTGCCTTCTGCAAGAGAGACCAAAAAAAAAAAAAAAATCAAACACTGTTAGCTTCTTCAGAGATTCTAATTTTATTGCAAGGATTGTCTGACTTCCTAGTAACACTTCCTTTTATCAAAATGTATGTTTTTTTCCCTGACTGTTTTGAGAATTTTTTGCTCCCAGCTTAGGTCTCTTCTAGCATTGAAAAGACGGCTATTTAGCTTGTGTCCCAAGCTGTCACAAGTCTTGCCCTTCTTGACTATTGTTACCTGACTGGAGGGTCCATCTTTGGTCCTGTGTTGACCACTTTGTTCTGACCACTGGCTTTGTTGTGAGGTCTAATTTTGTTTTGATTGCTACAAATTTTTGTGCCAACTTTGTGTGAGGACTTGAGGAATGCAATTGCATGTCTCAAAACATTGTCCCCATAAGAAAAGCCATCACAACAGGAACTTGAGATAAGCACCTTTTTATAGAAAGCTGATAACAAACTGACGGAACTTTTAACTAGCCCCCATAATTGCTTGTATTATCCGTTTATCAATTTTTGTGATTTGTTTGTGTTTTCATCGAGGGGAACTTGCTGGGAGACCAAATATTGGTAGGATTATACAAGACAAACCACTTCACGTATTGTTAGTTTGATTTTTGCTGAGTTCATTTCATCTTTTTACTGAAAAAAAAATGGTGTGTGAAAGGCTTTTACTTTTATCTTATGAATGTAGTCTTCTATTTCGACCTACTGAGATTTAGAAAATTCAACCAAATTTAGTATGGGAGTTGGTACAAGAATTTATGCATATTGGAATCATGCAAACATGTATTAATCTTCCTAGTTCTGCCCTAGAAGGCTTTTTTTTATCCTGACTTGGCAAAATTTTTCAGAAATATCAGAAATATTAATAGGTAACCTAAATTATCTTAACAAAGCAAAAGAAAATATTACATGGGAAATGACTGAGTCCCCCTTCCTAAACCAGAATGAGGGGCAGCCATGGACTGCACATGGGTCATGGATAAAATACAGAAAAGCTTTTAGCAGCTCTCGAGACTTGTTATCGTTTTTGAAAGTACTTGTATTCTCACATGAATATGTCAGATGTACTGTTAGGTTTCCTAGCATGCGTCCTAAGAGAATATTTTAACCTCACCTCACTTCCTTTATCTATGCTAATCAATACAATAACTATAGTACACTGTGCACCACACATGCTTCCAACTCATGGGTGCAATTCACTGTAAGAGTAATTGTAAAGGAATGTGATGAGAGCAATTTGCCCACTGAAAATAAAAGAAAAAAAAAAAAAGAAAAAGAAAGAAAAAAAAGGAGAAAAAAAGTAACAACTAAATTTGAAAGGGAATTAATTTCACTTATCACCCCACCAACAGTAGCCACAGCTTTTATTCTGTGTAAAAATTAAATCACAATAGAGCTTTACTCTACCCTCTGGGGAACTGAGTACAGGCTCGATGTCAAGACGTGTTTGTCTGAAAACCCTTTTATATGAGAACCCTTTTTATATGAGAACTTTTTTGCATTGTCCCCCCGGTGGGATAAGAATGTGGGTCCCTTTGAAGTCTGTAATTCCGTGATTATCTACAAAATTCCTCCAACTATATGTTGATATGGTTGAGAAAGAATCCTATTTTATAGCCTTTAAAGTACATGAACACACATCCTCAACAAACCCATTCATACTTGTTCCAGTGTGCAAAGGTAATCAATTGTACTACGAGACCTGGTCATCCCCTTGAGTCTTGGCTGACTGAAAAAATACATGTCTTAATATGTGACATGTGTATTTGTTTGGGATACCCTACACAGAATTTAGAAATCAACACTTGTTGTGTAATTCTATGGCTAATGTCAAGCCCCAAATGTACTTGATAGACACCTGAACTTGCAAGACAAGCAAGTTTGGGGTGTTCTGATGTTTGGGGATGTTCTGATGAAAAGTGACTGAGCCTAACTCGGCATGCTGGACTAAGGTGCAGGATAGCATTCCCAACCATTTGCCCAAATTGCGTCTTTCACTATTCATCAGCAGGAATGATACGACAGGAACTTAGCTCTCCTGAACAAAGCTGAGAATGGATCAGTAATATACGTGCCCCAGATATGGTGGGGCAAAAGATACATTTAAGGTAAGTTTTACACAGCACCAGTGGGTCTTAGGAAATATTACGTGGCAGGTACGTGCCTTCAGTAAAGGACCAGATATGAGTTAGTGTTATGTTGCAATTCCAACAGGCGTCAAAAATGGCTTTACAAAGTCAGTTTGCATTAGATATGTTACTGTTAAAGGAACAAGGGATATATGGAATGTTAAATCCTACTGAAAATTAATGCACTGTTACCATTCACAATGCAATGTCATCAATTGAAAAAGCCTGAGCCAAAGTGAAAGAAATGGCTAATCAGACATCAGAACTTTTCCAATCACTCCAACCCTAAGACTGGCTTCAGGAAATTAGCCCCAACACCTGGCTAAATTCTGTATTCTAATCTTTGGGACTCACAAATTGGGAGCTGTGGATGCTGAGAATTGGGTTGATGGTTGTAATTGGATTTGTATATTTAGTTATTGGAATAGCTGTTGTACACTGTATGATTACTGGCATTGTTGCTTCTGTTGTTTCTGTCTTTCCTCCTTTGTCTTTTCTATGTAGTTCATCACCCATGAACTGAGGAAAAGTCTCTGGAAGACAGTATTTGAGCCATGGGGTGGTGTGAGGGCTTAAAGAATGCAGTTGCCTATTTCAAGACACTGTCCCCATAATATAAGCCACCACAATGGAATTTGAGATAAGCACAGATGGCAAAACAGGAAGACATTAACTTCAGGCCTAACGAAGGTGAAGATTTGGAATTAGTACACCAGAAAAAATTCCACTGTGCACACTGTGGGAACTTAAGACTTATCTGGACAAAAAACATGCACAGTGAAAACTGTCAGAAAGGATGCACATGTCAGTCAAAGTTGTGGAAACGGCATCCACACCCTGTGGATACCCTGGACTTGGACTGTATAAAAGTGGTACCTCGCAGGGAGCAACAGGGAGACCTCCACCTGAAGACCAGGGTGTAGAAAGACCAGCAGGATGCTGCAGGGATCCACGTGGTGGTGATATCTTTTTATCTTCTGCTTAATCTCTCTTTCTCTCCTCCGTATCCCCATCCCCCCACCTTCCTATTTCTTTCTATCGCTCTCCCTCACATTTACTGTTAAATCAAATCTGTACTACTGACTTCAGTGTATGGTCTCATTTACACCTTAATTTGGGCAGAAACATCTCTTATAATCAGATCATAATACCTTGACAGTAAGATATCCCCACTGGTTGTTTCTCTTGCACTACTGCTATCTAAACTCATTGAAATTCATCATCTTCAAGACTTCTCCTTGTATCCTCTCAGTCACCTATTTCACTCATGATGTCACTTTTCCCATAAACAATACTTTATTTCCATCTCAAATGTTTCTAACATAACAGAACAGATCATCAAGCACATTTTCAAAAGCCCTGTGTACATCTGTATCCATGAAAGGTCTGTTCTATGAAAGAGGCTAAAAATAAAATCAGAAATAATTGTCTTTAGTGTGCTTCTCCTCCAAGGTATAATTCCAGACTAGTATGTAATGATTTGTTAATCATTTTACAACAGGAAAAAACATAATATTGAAACTAATCAGCAATTTTTCCTTCAATACGAATCAATAAGACATTTAATTTACATATGTCTTTTTCCAGGCCTAGAATGATGAAAAATAGCTTTACTATATAAAACAGTTTTCTCATTGATGACTGCTGCAGATGTTCATTTAATTTAAATTGCTACTTTCAAATACAACAAACATGGAAAGGTTAGAGGAAATTAAGAGACATCTTTTCCCTTGGAAAAGATGTAACTTCAGAAAATCATATACCTTTAAATCTATACATTGATAAAAATTACTTCACTTATTGGCCAGCCAGAATCAGTGCTTTATCTTGATTTTCCTTTTTTCCCCATCGGATCTATAAAAGCAAATGCTAGACTTGCCTTCTTCTCAAAGGGGTGAAGCATGTTTATCTGACACTTTAATTGTTCTTCTAAAGTCTTCTGTGACCTCTTAAAACATCACACTTCCTAAAATCTGGAGAGGTATTTCAGCTACATATGATATGGAAGGCCTTATTTTTTTTTTTTCTTTTTTCTAATACTTTTAAATGAAACACAAGAAAGAACTGACAAAATGTATACTGGAACTACTGTTAGCACAATTACATAATTAATATTTAAAAAGGAAAACAAAAATATAACAAGCAACATTGTTAAGGAAATAACAATTGCTAAAACCTGGAAGGACTGACATACTTTGTCTCCTTCTGAGCAACAAATATTTAAAATAGCTTGAGATGGTAAAAACAGTTTCATTCCATTATTGCATTGTCTTGAATTCCAAGGACAATCTCTTTCAACTGCATCTTAAAACTATAAAAGGTTAAATTTGACAAAAAATTGCAAGTGTCTTTATGTATCAAATAGGTGGTGTTCTGAGACACTGAGCTCTACAGCAAAGCATTTTACAGCAAAACAAGAATAAATATTCATTTACTTTAAAATGGCACTCAGGAAAACAATGGATTTAACAACTGTTTGAGACCAAGTCAGCGGTGGACAAACCCTCCAAGGAGATAACCATATTGGCTTTTGCAGTGTCAAAGCCTCCTCAGCATGTTGAATCAACCTGATCAGATTATGGAGTTCCACTCTCCTTTCGTGTTGTAACAGTTATCCTTTTCCATAAATACATGAAACAACAACATTACAGTAGATTCACAGAATCTTAGAATGATTTGTGTTGGAAGGGATCTTAAAGTTCATCTAGTTCCAACCCTCCCACCACAGGCAAGGACACCTTTCATTACACCAGGCTGATCAAAGCCCCATCCAACCTAGCCTTGAA
>VZTA01022554.1:0-12327 GCA_013398855.1 Mohoua ochrocephala | reverse complement strand
TTTAAAAAAAAGAGAAAAGCTTATGTTTCTACGAAGTCATGTGCAGAAAATCGTATGGAAAGGGTATGCTAAGCTTATCGTGGGTAACATTTGAGATGGTAGTCATTAGTTCCTGAGGAAATTCAAGCCACATTCACATTAGAGAAATTTCTGTTTCTACAGCAGGCAAGATTCTAGAGACTTCTACAAGATTATAAAAAAATTCACACTGACAAAGGCACATGGGTTTAGATTTGTAGTCTTCAGTCAACTTCACACAGTCTTCTATACACATTAACAACAGCTCACACAATACCCTGGAAACAGACTTCACACTTTTTCAAACTGAGTGAGACTGAATTAAAAAGTGTGTCCCAATTTGACAAGCTTTATGGCTACCTTGGAAGGTGATCTAGCATTTTTTTTGGAGGTTTTTATGAGCTCTACTACACAGATAGGAACTGCATGAGTAACAATGCCACCTTTTTAACTTTTCATTGCAGCAAGCATTGGCCTGTGATACAGCTGTGGCATAGTTTAAAAAAAAAATTGAAATTATGTTCAAATTTGAATTTGAAAATATTTTTGAAGTGCCATCAGATATGACTTGCTGTCCTTGTGAGCCTTTTACTGAAGGAAACTCTGCTGTGGCTGAGAACTAAAAAGCTTAGCTCTCTATAAAAAAACTTCTCTCCATATTATACTCTACATCACAAGTCCTTAATCTCTGACTAGTGATAAAGAACAAATATCCTCTTCAATGAATGTGTTTCAGTACTTCACAGAACTTACTGAGACTATTACTCAATGTTAAACTCAGCTCTTTATTTGTGCAGTATAGATGGGTTATGCCTATCAGAGCCAACAGGGCTGTGGGAAACTGATCTTTTCCTCGTTTGCTACAACATTTCTTTCCATACTTGTAAATTGCAATTATTTTCCTGTATTAGTATTCTTTTAAATGAATAGGCCTAGATCTTTCAGTCTTTCTGGAAATATTTTATAATAAGGACTTTTGCCAGTATCCTCAAATCACACCACCTAACTAATGTATTTATTAAGTTATGGATTACAGCACCTTTGATAGCATTTAATCTCAGTACATGGCTAGAGCAGAAGGACTTCATGTGTTCTTTTGACTAAATTGCTTAATATATAGGTCCAAAGCAAGTCTGCCTTTACTGCCATAGCACAAAATTGTTGACTCATTCTCAGTTTATCATCCACAATACACATGAGATCTTTCCATGGAGAACTGGTAAAGAGCCAGTTATTCCTCATCTTCTTGCAAGGCTAATTATTCTTGGCAAGATACAATTCTTTTCACATGTTCTCACTAAATACTGCACTATTTCTTCAGAAGAGATCTCAGATGTCAATAACATTATGAATTTTAACTGATTTTTAATGCACTTTTTCCCCCCAGCTTTGTGCTGTGGCAAACTTGAATGGAAACTCGTTTATTGCAGGCTTGTATTATATGAGATAATAAAAATAATATATTCCAGTACATTCGTAACCAAGGCAGCTGTTGAAAAATATTTGAAGGGCACTTTAATGTAATAATTCCTTAAAACATTTCATCTAAGAATTCTGAAAATCTGAGAACTTAGTCTGTTGACAGTCTTTTTCAATACGTCTTGGAATATATTAGGGAATTTGAGATGACTAGATATGTACTAATATTGCACCAGAGTCAGAAACAAAAAAAAAATAGGAGCTATGCTAAAACATTCAGCTCATGAAGAATTAAACCACAAAGATCAAGATTTTTTTGGACAACAGACTACATCAGGCAAATTTGATTTCATTATTTCATGAGTTTACAGGTTTGGTTATAAATGTACTTGAGACCCCTGACACTATTTAAGTTACACAGCGGGATGCAATACAAGAAAAGCAATGTAAAACACACTGCATACCTACTGCACTCACTAGCTAGTTTTATTTCTGCAGAATAGAATCTGGAAAATACTATGGACTACATTAAGAAGAACAGGAGTTGTAATATTACACTGTTCCTTAGAAGTAAATGTCATACTTGGATGTATAAAGAATTGTCTATTCTGCAACACATATGAGGTAAACATTCTGCTCTAATCAGCATTACAAATACCTCATAGTGGCATGCTGTGCCTGTGTTGTTGTTTAATCCTAGCTAGCAGATAAGTACCAGTTGCTCACTCCCCCCACCTGCCCTCTCAGAGGAGAGAATTAGAAAGAAAAGATAAATCTTGTGAGTTAAGAACCATTTAATAATGGAAATAAAATATTATAGTAATATTGAATATGATGATGATTAAAATGATGATGATAATAAAGATAATAATAGAAATGAGAACAACAACAATAATAATAATGAGAGACAGTAACACAACCTGGAAGAAACAAGCAATACACGATACAACTGCACAACACCCACTGACCAATGCCCAGCTCATTCCTGAACAACTATCTGTCCCCTTCCAGGTGACTCCCCCAGTTTATATACTGGATATTATGTTCTATAGTGTGGAATATCCCTTCGGCCAGTTCGTGTCACCTGTCCTGGACATGCTCTCTCCCAGATTTCGTGTAGCTCCTCACTAGCATTGAATGAAACACTGAAAAGTCCTGGACTTAGGGTGAGGACTATGTAGTAACAGCCAAATCATCAGTATGTTAACAACATTATTTTCATCCTAAATACAAAGCACACAGTGCTATGTAGCAGCTACTATGAAGAAAATTACATCTGCACCAGTTGAAACCAGGATAGTCTGGTTTTGGCACATTTCAAAAATACAAATTGAATGAAAAAAGTTCACACTAGAGGTATGAAGGCCACCAGAGGTCTTATACATTTGTTCTGCTCTAAACACATGAGAAAAAAAATATTTCTTGTATGTTTTGGTTTGTTTGGTTTGTGGGTTTTTTCCCTAATGGGAAGGGACAATTACAGGAAGGGACAAAATAAGGAGGCAAGGAACTGGCAATCTACAAGTAGGCAAAAAGCAGAATTAGAATACTCCATGTTGTAATATATTTTTCTTGCTGAAAAACACAAGCTGAGGGGCTTAAACTATGTCAGTACTGGCTGATGGCTATCAGAGTAGTCACAGGAGGGATTAGCTGTATTTAGCAGACTGAAAAGGATCAGGATTGGGCATCTTAGAAGAGCAACCAAACAAAAATTAGGAAGGTGCTTTCAATCCCAGGAACTAATGCTTGGTGAAAAATACCTAAAAATACTTAAAAATACATAAAAATACTTAAAGCACAAGCCTTACAGTGAAAGATGTTAGACAGCTCTTGTTTCTTTGTTTGACGCATTCTATCCAACGAAACCTCTGAGATTCAGTTCTAAGCTTTCTTTTCTGGTGAACACTTGTTAAACATTTCCTAGGCAATAGAGGGTCAAGCCTAGAATGAAGATCGGCTGAGCTTTCTTCTTTTCCACTTAGTAGATATTTTCTCAGTTTCACTCCTTTTCTTTTCTCCTTTCCTTTCTCTCCTTCCTTCCTCACTTTGGCCTTCCCTTTCTTTCCCTTCATTACCAATAACTGCAAGATATGCACATGCCTAGGATGGACAAACTATGTACCTGCACACATACAGAGAACATGTCTAGCATGATTTCTTTTAACATCCTTTTTGCTATTTATAGCCATTATGAACTAAAACATTGCACAATCCAAACTGCATAATAGAAAACTAATCCTTTCAGTGTCCAAGGATGAAAACCACATGTACAGCTCCAGCCTAATAATGCAGTGTTTACTTTAACCAGTAACCAAAATAGCATTTATCAAAAACTTTCTTTTCACTGCTAATATCTCTTGTATCCTGCTACTGGTTAGACAATCTCTCTCTAAAAAGTTGCAATAAGACACAAACACAAGAATTCTAAAAAAAACTATCAGCAAAGATTTTCTTTTTTTAGTTTCTTTTGAAAAGGGCAAATTGTATTCCAATAAAGTAGCCACGGAGACATCCAAAGTATTACTTTTTTCTCCTTAAGCCTTCAGAAAACAACCCTTGTTTTCAGATGTGCTCTGAGTAATAACATCATGCAAATGGTGGCATTGAGTAGTAGTTCTGTTATTTATACTTATTATATATTAAGCATAGGCTAAAGAGGTTAAAATTTCCAATTTGCATCACAGAAAGAAAACTTTGTGATGTAAAATAATTTTTACAAGGCTTTTGAGAATGTTAGTGTAAAGTCAAAAAGTACAATAAAGGGATTACAGCTGCCAGGACAGTGCTTAGACAGTCAGGTCTCTGTTTTTATGAATGCATTTGCATAAAAGTATAGCCTAAAACAACATTTTGCAACCAAATATTGTCCAGTGTTGGCACAATATGTCTACTCAGGGAAGTGAAAGGAAAAACAAGAATCTGACTTGGTGGGAGACACCCACTAGAATAGCTCTAAGGATCTGTGATCAAGCATGGATCCTCTTTCCATCCAAAATTCCTAGCTCTGTTTTGCATCACTCCAATTCAGTACTTTTAAAACAAAGCCAAGGCAGTGGTAGACAGAGTTGTAAGAGGTCATTACGGATGATTCTAGGTAAGATTTGACTTCTTCTATCCTCTACAGCCTGTCAACACTACTTAAACTCTACTCCAGGCCTTAGATCTTTCTGGTGGATTCCCTCTGGCTGGATGTCAGGTGCTTTCCAAGCTGCTCTAGCACTCCCTTCAGCAAGACAAGGAGGAGGGGTGGGGCAGCAAGTAAGATGAAAAAAACCTCATGGGTCAGATAAATCCAGTTTAATAAAGCAAAGGACAAGGTTGCATATGGAAGAAAAAGGAAAAGACTTGTGGTCTACTTCCCATCAGCAGATGATGTCCAGTCACTTCTCAGGTAGCAGGACTTGAGTACGTGTAGCAGTTGCTCCATAAGACAAACATAAAAACAACAAATGTGTCCCCTCCCTCCTCCTTTCCCTTAGGTTTTGTATTTGAGCAGACACGATACATTGTGCAGCTGTCCTGGCCATGTCCCCTCTGAAGATCTTGCCCACCCCCAGCCAGAAAACTCCAGCAACTATAGATAAAAAAAGGTCATAATAATATAATGTACTGCAGTTACATAATGATGTGCATTAAAAGGAAGGCTATGGACTTTGATCAAAATGTGACTAAAAGGCCATGGCAGCTGTACTGAAGCTGAGCATTAACGCTCAGACGCATTCTGCATTTCACACATCTCACTATTCATAACAACCTAAGTTATTATATTATGAATAATCTTGTCAAGTTTTAGAAGAAAAAGTGACATCTTGAGTAAATTGAACGCCATAAGGAAAGCACAGTGGTATTGTGACTCAGGAAGACACAATATGCCCTCCTTCATGACTCAGTGCTTCAGTATAAGTACACTGAGCTAGAACCTCCAACTGGGCTGATTTTTGTACAGGACCGAGCAGGGAAGAATGATTTTGCATTGGTCAGCAAAAACTACAGCTGCATCACAATACACTAAATTACACTTGGCAGGCTACAGAAGTTGTTCAAGCAATGGAGGCTGACTGAAATGTGGTCTGGGCTTATATTTTGATTACTTTCCAATATGCAAGGGTTTCTTTTAGCAAGAGGTTCCTCTCAGGAAATAGGTTTTGTTTTGTTCTTGTTGCTGTATACTCAGCAACAAGACAGTAGCTAATAATAACAGGAGAGAACTATCTGATTTATATTTGCACCAGGTAAATCCAAAAACTGGTCTGATAGGGAGGTGAAAGCAGCACTGGTTTATAACCGAATCAAACAGCGATGTGGGAGCTTTCAAAGAGGCATGACACAGCTGTCATCTCACTAACATTGCCTTGGCAGGATATGGTTGTCACAGGCTCTCCTACATTTTTTGGAAAATCCATGACACTTCCCTTTTTTTTTTAATGACTTGCAAACAAACAGCATGTTTAACCTATGTTTGTCAAATTATATGGACTGCATCAAATTTTAAACTGAAGTCTGATTTTCTTAAATAGAGTTGCAGTACAATATCATAAAATAGTTCAAATTCCAGTTTAATTAGAAAAAATCTTAGAAATATATTTGTTACACACTGGAAATTTCTAAAGAGACAGTTTAAGATTTTTAAATGCTATTTATATATGTACATGCTCTTCTGAGAAATAATTTCCTGATCTCTTTCCATAAAATTGTAGGCAGCTGTGAGAACTGGGTCCAAAACACAAGGAATTGGATTCTAAAATCTGACTGCATTGGAATTAGGAGATGCACGATGATTACAGAAGTTTTAAAAAAACTTGGTACTCTGGTGGAGCTACATTTTATGAAGAAAAAAGTTTTCTAATATTAGTGGGTTCCAGTCTCCAAGAACATCTGTAAAGCAACTCTGAAATTTTAGGTTACAGACAGAAAAGTTGCAAATATTACACTTCTCTCTGCATCATATGTATCTCAAGCTATTTAAATGTCAGTTCCTGTTGCTTCTAGTCCTGGGGGAAAAAAAAAAAAAAATTGTAATTTACACTGTAAATTTGCTAACAATAAGTAGGTTTTCTACCAGCCAGACAAGACATTTAGGAAAGCTAGGAAAATGTCAGGTAAAATAAATGAGAAATTGAACAAAATGTACCAGCATTTATAAAGATTTCTCTGAGATTTTTTTAAATTAAACAACACAGTGTTCACTGAACTTCCACCATAAGCCCATGTTGGTGCTGTTACTGATAAGCAAAGAACTCTAATACACTAATACAAATAAATGTTCTTGCTGATAAGCGAACTACAGGCACTCCTTCCTGATATTAGCAAGGGTTCTTTTAAAACCTTGTCTCAATTCTTACCATCAAACAATTCAGCCACAGAACTTCCATCTCTGGATGTTATCAGAGGTTTTT
This sequence comes from Mohoua ochrocephala, assembly GCA_013398855.1. NCBI lineage: Eukaryota > Metazoa > Chordata > Aves > Passeriformes > Acanthizidae > Mohoua > Mohoua ochrocephala. The sequence continues at coordinate 5,491 of VZTA01022554.1, read as the reverse complement.
GCAATGTGTAGAGTTATGCATGTTCAGGGTTTTCACAGCGCCTTTTTTCCCCTGCTTTGCAAACAGACACGTCTCTCAGTACAGCGTGTTCAGGACACAGCGTGGGGCGGAAACTTGCGGTGTTGCTGCCCTGGAGGAAGTACCAGTTTGCTTCCTCATAACCAGCTTCAAACACCTAAATTTGTGAGCCTGCAGAGTGCAGAGGCTGCACCCCACTTGTTGCAGTTTGAGGGCTCCTGGCTCCACCAGCTGTTTGTTAAGGGGGTTTTCCAAGGCTGTGCTTTGTTAGTCACATTGCTGTGCTGCAGGAACCGACTTGGAGCTAAGCTGCTTTTTGCAGCTGTGTGTGCTTCATGGGGGAGCAGAGATGTGAAACACCCCCTCTGCCCCAGAACACCTGTCTGGTTGGAGCTACAAGTTCACTTCTGTGTACCTTCACAAAAAACCTTATTTTCTCTATGATGTGCAAGTTCTTCATAAACACATAGCCATGATGTTCTACCACATTTGCCACGTTATCCATCTTGATCCATGGTAAGAACCATACAAATTTTGGTGTGAAAATGTTGAAAATTTCTGGTTCAATTTGCCCCATTTACCTAAGAGAGAGTGTGTAAGAACTCAAATCAACAGAAAAAAACATCGCCCTATAATTTCAGCAAAACAGTTGATTGAGAAAGGTTGTATATACCTAAGGAATTATTTTGAAATAGAAAAGGAAAAGATGAGTGCTTTCCCTGTAGCTGCATCTAAAGAATTCCAACATGATGTTCCTTTTGCTTCTGTTTAATTGCTTTTCCCAAAAAGGAAATGGGGATTTTCTCTGAAACAGTGAGCACCATCTGCTTATGGGTCAACTTAAGCAAATCTCAGAGGACTCATAAAAGCTGCCCCAAAGAATCCTATGCAGCTGTGAAACAAGTCACACCCTTGTACAAGTACGTTTTGAAATGCCTGTAATCAAATACTCCTGCCCCAAGCTGAACACAGTTAGACTGACTGTTTTGATTCAGTGCTGCACTTGGCCTCAGTCACCTCACCAGGATGACAGGAAAATGAACAACCCAAGAAATCTCTTACTGTCCATACAATTGTTGTGGAGGTTGTTTGGTGTGAAGAGAAATGAAAGCTGCCTTTGTGTTTGATGAATTTAAATTAGTTTAAGTCTCTTGCAGATTAACTCAGAGACAGGTCCATATGTTTGATTTCATATATATTTCCACATTAGGAAAATAATTATTTTCCTTATATTTTGCACGCAAGTTTCAAGTGAAATGCAGAATGCTTAATAATGGTTCTTCCAGATTTTATGGAGTGATAATGTGGCATCAACCCTTTGGCATTATTTAGTTTTCTTTTCATTTCTTTTGTCTATGCAGCAAAAGAAAAAGGAAAAAGAATGAAGGAAAGAGGAGAAGGAGGGAAAAAAGGTAATGAAAATATAGTTAGACTATTTGGTTACGAAATGTAAGCTCAGAAACAGTAGAATTGCAATTGCCAGAAATTAAGTTAAGGCTTGCCCATTCTTGTTTACATTTGGACAGACTGTCCCAACAATTTTTTGAAAGTCAAATCAACATCCATGGGAATTAGTGCTAGAAATGTGATCTTATCATCTTTACTGACATGTCAAAATTTATTATGAGTAGCACCATACTCATTAATGGAGGTACCCACAGAGTAAATACCAATAACAGAAAACATTGGGGAAAATTCAGTCCACCATGAACAAAGGATGAAGAAATGCCAAGATGCTGTTTTGGAACAGCAAAGAACAGAAGCTTCAGAAGATTCAGTCTGAGTCAGTGTGTGCAACACTCTTGTCAATATACCAGACCTATTGCAAAATAAAGCAAAACAACAATTTCCTTGTTGCTCTCTCCTACTGCTGTTATTGTAGAGCTAAACAGTTGGAAAAAGGGGAAAATGAAAATGTCTAAACAATGCTTTTCTATAATGAGAACCCAAAATGTCATCTGCTGTTGTTTTAGAACACAGCTTACTGTGTTTCAGTCTTCTCATTACATGATCTTCTGGAAATTTCTCTGAACAATTTTATACCTAGTTTTTCAACGTTTTTCTTTGTTTTTGTCTTTGTCTCTTTTTTTTTTTTTTTTATTCCTACTGNGGAAACACAATTACCAAAGAAGAAGTAGCAAGGACATAGCATCAGCACTGCATCAATACAGTTGAGACTTCTAAGGCACTGGAAGCTCTGCAGTTTCCAGGCAGCTCATTCCAGAAGTCTCAGAAGACTTGTAGCCTTCAGCATTTGACCAGGAAACTAAGCTGACAGAAACCTGCTTGAAATCTCTTAGAGCAAGGTTCTTGCTAACACTGCAATTTTAAAATTACATAAGGAGTTATGTGTCTGATTTCAGTTAATTATCTTGCTTCTGTTTAAGGCTTCTCCCTCATGTGTATGAGTCATTATCAATGGCTTTGAAACTACAGTCTACTGTTGTGGCTATTTTTTTGGTTTTTTACTATTTAATACTTGTTACAGTTTCTCAAAGGCAAAAAAATGTATTTTCCCTGTATTATCTTTTAAGGCAGACTCTCTTAATTATCTTACTTTTTCTATGCATTCTCTAAACCAAGGACTTAATCCAAATCTAGCTGAAAAAGAAGATGCTTCCATGAGCAAACTGTCAAACATAAATTAAGCTCATGTTCACAGTCCTGCCCTTTGGCAAGAAGAATAACATCTGCAAAAGATTTTTTCGGATGTACTGTTTTTCTCTAAGCCATACCAACAATTAAATGTAATACTAATAATATAAATCAGTTTGCTAAAGCTGCATTCCTTTTACCCAAACTTTATCTTAGTACAGTTCAGTGAGATACACCTATTTTTACTGAGGCTTTTACATTGGGCAGACAAGTCTGCCTCCCAAAGTACGGCTCTGTGCACTAAATACACTAAAATATACTTCACAGAACTAAAATCTGAGCCCAAAATTGACTATTGCAGAACAGCTCTGCGGTGAAATTAAAAAGACAAAACAAAACCAAACCCTCCCCCCCCCAACCAAACAAAAACCCTACTATTTATTTTCACCTCTTTTTTAGGAAGACCAAATACAAGAAGGTATATATATATGGATACAGTTTGTCAGTATCAACGGAGTAGTTGGAACCAGATGCTGGTACTGATCTCACTATTGCTTATCTTAGCATTTCCTAATTTATTCTGGCATATTAGATGAAGGTTTTTCTAAACTGTTGGAAAACAGATAAACTGAGAACAAGCTGGTTTAGGAGCAGTAGTCTGTATTTTACTGATTAAAGATGACAAAATAGGAGGTATGAAATTGCTAATTACTTGTACAACCTGAAAGGAAATATGAAGCTTTTAACAGCTGTCAATGACAGGGATGCAAGCCTTCATCCTGAAGATGTTCTTTGATACTCCTGTCATAATACTACACAGGCTTCAGAAAAGTTCCTGGAGTTCTGTTTGGGCACAAAAATCCCTTCATCTGAACCTGTTTGAAGGATCAGGCCCCATGGGCATTACTGGGTGCAACTTTCACCCATAACAACCTATCTTTTCAAACCTTTACCATGATAGCATGTTACCATGATTTGTGAGAAATTAACCACCCCATAATGATTGGAAATTTTACAATAACAAATATTTTTCTCTAGTCATGTTTCAAAATTCCATCAGTCAAAGCAGCCAGAATTTATCTTTCTTTATTTTAATGCTTTAAAAGCACAGTACAGTGATTATGCCTGTTTCTGATGTGCTAACATTTGCTTAACATTAACAATTAATATTTGCCAAGATATGAAAAACTCTCAACCCCCTGCCACTATCCCCAAAAACTTCCCCCCACCGAAAACTTACATTGGTCAGGAGGGATAAATGAAAGTTCATTAAAGCCATCACATTTAGAAGTGAGGTATTTTTAAATAATCCTTAGCAGTTGGTAGCACATCAGGCAGCTTCTTTGGAAATAAAGGAAAAGTTGAGAAAATAAAGCACAAGTACAGAATACAAAATCACCAAACTTTGTACTTCATTTAACTTATTCTGTAGGTTTTTCCCTATATAAATATGTGTGCATATATGTATATATATCTATATACATCTGCATATACGCATATCTATGTGTATGGATATGTGTGTATGTGTATATATGTATAAGAATGCAGGTAGTGCGGTGCTGTGTCAACACAACTGAAGTAGCCCTGGTTCATCAGAAACATTTCTCCTACAGTAACACAGAGCTCAGGATGGTTTGATTTACTATACAGAAAAGGACAAAGCAGCAAATGGTGAGAAATCAGCAGTGAAAACTGCAGGCTTTTCACCCCCCAACTTCAGCTGAGTGGTTCATGAAGCACTTGGCTTTGCATACAGATAGTCAACCATCATTCTGCACTGAGGTCTAGCAACAGCAGCTTGCAAAAGTCTTGAAATCTTAGATGATGTGCCAGTGAACCAAGGAGAAAGGATGTGGAAAAACTGGGGTAATAGGAAAAAGAAGCTGGAGAGAGAAGGCCATGCAGGGAGACACTTCCAAGTCCATGTAGAATATAAAACCAGGCATTAGAGGATGGGAATTCCTCATAGATTTGTCATACAAACCTCTTCTTCTTAGTAGGTCTTACAGTTCAATTAAAATCCCTGAATGCTTTTTCTGGCAATTCTTAGCTATTTTCTTACCTATTCCTGCCTGTAAAAGTCTGGTGATTCAAATGTCGTTCATGACTAAATTCAGCACTTTTGAAATAATGTGGAAAAGGAGACACGAGACTTAATCCAAATGCTTGGACAGGAATTAGCTCACTCAGGCTAAAATATTCTTGTTACTGGTTCTTGGTTTAAAGAAAGCAGATCTCCATTTTAGGGAATAGCTAGTAAGCCAGGGATCTGTTCCTGGGATGTGAGCCAACACTGAGACAGTCATACAACTGGGTGAGACCCAAAGCAGTGCCCAGTATATTTTTCTTACTGGGTTAAGGGTCAGTGCACCAGAGTGACAGACATTTGGTTAGAGAGGAACCATGGCACAAAGTGCCCGTGACTCATTGCAAAGTGCCTGGTACTGAGACACATTTTCTAATGGAGTTTCTTATCCCAATAATGTTGGCAATGGCTCTGCCCTGGTTTCAGCAAGGGTAGAGTTAACTTCTTCTCAGTAGATGGTACAAGTGCTGTGTTTTGGATTTGGAATGAGAATGGTGTTGATAAGACACTAATGTTTTGGGGTTTTGCTAAGTCATATTTATTCTAAGTCAAGGACATTTTCTCCCTTGTCTCATGCTCTGTCAGCGAGAAGGTTGGCAAAATAAATTGGGAGTGAGTATGGCTGGGACAGGTGACCTGGACTGACCAAAGGGGTATTTCCACACCACAGAACTTCATGCCCAGTATATAAAATCGTAAGCACAGTCGATATGGGTTCAGAAAGGAGTGTTTGGCATCAACCAGCAGGTGGAGAAAAATTGCATTGTGCATCATTAAAAAAAAAAAAAATAA
>VZTA01022550.1:205411-219542 GCA_013398855.1 Mohoua ochrocephala | reverse complement strand
ACTTTGCATCTCATTATTACCTCACACCACAAGTTTAACCATTGGTAATTCAGTGGTAGCTCACACCGGAGTAGTTGAAGAACTGAGTCATACATTTTATGTATAAATGTTTCCCAAATAGATGTAGGAATAACGCAGACCAAGGTAGGAGAGCGCTTGTGGAGCTTTGGAAGCAGAAGATCTGAGAATGCACTAGCAAGGGAGAAGGAGTAGGAGGCATAGAGTGGAGACCCTAGAGGGAGTTTCTGTCTAACATAGAGTCAACAGTAGGGGAAAATGTCTCTGAAGGCCTCACCAGAAAATGGTACCTCAGAATGAGAGCAGGTCATGTGCCAAAATGTGCTGGAAAATATCTCTTTAAGGGAACAGCAGTTAAATTTTAGCAAAACAGGATGCGGTTTGACATTTACTCAAAAAACCATTTTGATAGCGCATCAGCCTCTCTTACCACAACACCACGCCAGCTTCTGAGGACAAGGCACAGGATGTGGCTTTCTGTTCACCATTTTACAGTTGGACAGAAAAAGTGACACATAAACGGTCTCATGAAAGCTGCTGGGTTTTTTGCCTCAAGTTATCACACAATCTTCTTGTTACTCAAGTCTGCAGATGGGTCCTGCATGTGCAGCTGCTCTTTCTGTTGTGCAACATACAAAAAAAATGAAAAGATTTGCGGGTTTGGGGGAGTTGCTGACCTCCTTTTACGAATTAAAAAAAAACCCTAATGGTTTTCCTAGGCATCTCAAATCAGCAAAGCAAGATAATAAAAATCACAGACTTGTATAAAAATTATGATGGGAGGGGACTTCTGGAGGTGTCTCAATCCAAATTCCTGTTCAAAACAGGGCTAACTCCGATGCTCCAACTCATGTTGCTCAGAACTTTGTCCAAATGATTTCTGAATATCTTCAAGGAGAGAGATTTGACAAGATCTCTGAGAATCCTGTTGCAATGGTGAAGCATCATCAAGAGAAAGTATTTTTTGTTATGTCTAATCAGAGTTTACCTTGCTGCAGCTTGTTCCCACTTGATTCCACTGTGCCCCTCCAAGACTACAGGTCCAGTTAGGCAGTTGGAGTCATGCAATTAGTCATCTTTTAGCCTTCTTCTCTCCATGATGAACAAAATCAATTCCCTCAACTTCTCTTATGTTTCTGCTCCAGTCTCTTGATCATCTTCGTCACTGACCCCCTGCTTCACTCTACAGTTTTTGATATCTCCGTTGTACTGGGGTTGGGGCAGGACAGGAATGTGTATGGACTAGAGAGGTGGTATTCCAGATGTAGTCTCAGGAGTGCTTCAACATGCTAACTGCACCCTTGCTAATGCAACCAAAAATGCAACTAGCCTTCATTGCTGAAAGGGCTTGCTGCCCATTCATGTTCAATTACTTTTCTGTGAAGTTGTTCTCCTAGCCACTCAGCTGGTATTTAAAGGGCTCACATAAAGGTTTTTTTGCCTTTTCTCCAGGGATGTGCCTGTAATCCAATAATTCCCTTCCCAGTGAAGAAACACTGCACAATAATCACAAACTGAAATTTTCCTTTGAAGATCAGTATGGTTATTCTCCTTGTGTGGTAATACTCCTTTGCCCTACAACATTTGCAATATAATCTGACGTAATTCAGACTGGGATAAGAATAATCTCTCAGTGTGGATGCTATGTCTAATTATGGAATGTTCCCATTCTACATCCTTTATTTAAACCTTTCCAAAACTGGAAACACATTATTATTATTCTTTATTTCAGAAGTAGAAAATTATGCAGGTGACTTTTAATCATCACAGGAACCTTGCTTAGTACTTTTTTGGTTTAGAACAATTAAAAAAAAATTGTTATATTATCATCATGAAAGGCTTACACCAAGGAGTATCTCAGGCTATGACTAATCCCACTGCATCAATTACACTGTCTGGGAGAATGGTGCTCATGGAAAGGCACTGGTAAGTCTTTTTGTGTGACACACAAGAGTCTTCATGCCAAACCAGAAATATCCTGTCAGGGAGAGGTTATGTAGTAAATAAGTTTACATTCACATCCTGTTTGTTCATCCCTCTATATTTTTGTCTTCAAAATATGGATGCTCTCTGAAGCAGTGTTCATATCAGGACTTAGCTCACAGTCAGAAACCTACAAGACCTTGAGAAACATTGCAAAGTTGACTTGGATAAAAAAAGCCCTCAGAACTCAGCCACAGAGAGAAGGAATAAAGCAGATTAATACTGACTGTTGCTGCTTATTGAGTTGTAAGAGAGGTAGATAGACAGATGTGACGCACATAGTGGCACGGGCTTCACTATGCAGCCAGAAGTAAACTCCATAGTCGGAACAATTTCTCAACAAATGAAAATGGACATGTTATTTTTTTCTTGAATGCAAATTCATTCTAAGCTGCATACTACTTTGACTCCCTCCCTTTCCACTGTATACTCTCCATAAGCATACAACTTTTCAGGATTTTGTCTATGCACTTGCAGGCCATGGTAATGACTCCTCTTTTATCATTTTAATCCAATCTGTTGCATATTAGTTCTGTTTAGATTCTATTCCTGCATCATCAGTGATCCTTCTCATCACTGCTGTCAATGGTAATTCTACAGTTTTCTTGTGATTAGGGTAACCTTTCCAAGCACAGTGAAAAACATTGTGGTTCAGGAAGGAATGAGAGTGCACATAGGAGTCACTAAAGTATTTCAGACTTGTATATGTCAAGCAACTGTTCTGTGTCAGGCAAGAAAATGTCTTAGGGGACAATAACTTGTGGCTGTGTAGACTACAATTTACATTTCCTTTATTTTATGTCTGCATTTGGTTAACCATCTTTATTGATTGTCCTGTTGAGATGGAGGATAAATGGCTCATCAGGAAAGAGGAGTTCAGCAATTAAAATGCACTTCAAATACCTATTTTGCCTAGGTCTTATTTCTACCTATTCTTGTTCCTCCTTCTCAGTAACATCTGGTTTGTGAGTAGGTGATTGCCTTACACACCCTTTTCCTGTGCTGAGAGCGGCTCCCTTCGGAGGGAAGGTGCTGAAAGGGAAGAGGTTTATGTAAAGAGAGCGAGTGACTTTGAAGTGTTGTGTCCAAACTACTGGCACAGAAATAGACGCCTGACTGGTTCAACCTCGCAGACGAAATATCCAAATAGAATTCTGCAGCGCTTGGCCGGTTAGCTTGGAATCCATAAGGAGTGTCACCCTCTTGCTTTTGATTTTGACCATAGGACAAATAAATTGATTGCATCGCCTTCCCTGGCTGCTGCAGATACCAGTACATAGAAGCGTGATTATTATTTTGACTGCATTTCAGAGTAACCTTCTCATCTTCTCTCACCACAAGACCTGGGGTTTGGGTGATTTCAGCTCCTGTAAGACAAAACAAAATGAAAACACAGTAAAACAAGTAAGCCACATTCTCCCAGCAGCAGAGCAGGTATTATGGCTCTACTGATTCCTTACTTGTTCCGAAGAAGTACATGGCCACACACAGAGCCGTCCACATCCTCATTTCTGCCTCGGTAGTCAGGGAACCTACCCTATATGGGACTTATATAGGTCTGTTTCACCTGCTTCCCTTAAACCAATAGCAGATATCTCTGTAACAGCTACATCTCCTTCCTGCAAGATTTCAAGCAAACACTTTATTTGAAGTGCATGTGTTGAAAACACACAGAAGGTTTCAAACTGACTCATCTGGAAGCTTTTCATACTCTACCAGACAGGATGTTGTCATGTGTGACAACTGAGGTTTTATTTACCCTTGAATGTCTTATTTTGCCTGTTGATATTTTGTTTTCAGAATAAACCAGAAAATGTTTATTGCAACCAAATAAAGTGGTTTTATTTTGTATTGGTAACTGACGTATTTTTTTCTCTCTGGAAAAACACAATACCTATGCTTAAACTTTAATTATTTTTCTTCCTTCTCCACCGGTTAGAACAAGCATGCATGATATTATTTTGTGAAGAGCTTTACATGGGAGCCTGTTACAGCCTTAGCACACAGAAAAAATGAAGGAAAATTGGGTTATTCCTGAAGCAAATATCTAACAACTTCTTGTCCAGCAGTACCTGTACTAATTATAAGGGCATCTTGCAGGATCCAGAGTGACACTACTGATTCTGACACAATCTTTTAACCTGTATTAAGAAGACTGATTGCTGTCCTACCATGGTATTTTGGAAGCACAGTGGGAACCATCACAGCACTCATATTTGCCATTTATAGCTTTGAAGTGTGGCCCCAGAGGTCAGTGCTCATATCAAGCAACACGAGATCTGTGCTACTGGAACTATTCTTTCTTATTTAAGTGAAAGGGTACCATCTGGTGGAGTGAGGGGGTGTTTACTGTGATCCTTAGAGGATTATTTTTCACAGTTCTTTATTTTTACATTGGCAGATATTCATGGAAAAGGGACTGGAACTAATGTACCAGAGATACATATGTCTGTCATTAAACTAGAGACTGTGAAATGCTGCATTGAAAGTGTTGACTCACAAGTACATAGGTTCTTTATCTGGGCAAGGAAAATCTCAGCGCTGATATTGAGAATGGGATTTCACAAACCCAACATAATGCAGATGAGAAGGGGAACTAGTGTGTGGAGTAGCTGATGAAGTTCCTAACTAGATATGCTGTAAAAGTTGTCCTAAGATCCAGGCAAATGGGCTGGAAAGAGAAACCTCTTTTCGCTCAGAACACAGAATTAAGAGCTGTCCTCTGGGTTTATGTGGGGGCAGAAGAGGGGACTACTTCTATTATTGGTAATATTATAGGTAAAACCTTTGAGAACGATATCCAGATTCAAATCCCATGTTGTTGTTTTCTCAAGACAGGATCTGAATCCAGACAAACCAGCTCTCTAGTGCACTGTGCTGTACGGTATCACAAAGGGACTAATGACTAATGTGTTTCTACTGTATTAAAAAAAAATTATTATAGCCTAGGCTTTCCACATGGAGCAGATTCTATGTTCGATCAATAAATATTTAAGTATTTAATACAAAGTGAAAGCATTTCAAGAGGAAAATCTGACTCACAACATCCTGTTTCACACCAGTGGTAAAGTCTAAGTGGTTAAGTGTGGGCAGTTGGAGAGAGAGACCTCATCACCTAATCCTGGCAGTGAGGTGGTTGGGAGGTTGGTCTTCCTGATGAAGTTGTAAAAATAAAGGCATCAAAATGTCTTGCTGTCGCTCTGAGCGTAACATGGCCAATAACCTATTCACCTAATCATCAGCTCAATGCTGTGATAGGCTTACTTTCTTCCTAGTGGGAATGAACACAGGTAGCATGGGCTTCACTCTCAGCAAATGTCATCATTGTCCTTTTAGCCATGGTTTTTTAAAATTTTTGTGTGACTCTGAAATGACAAGATATGGAAAAAAGTTATTACTAGCAACATTAATGGAACCGATCCAGTAAAAAAAAAAAAAAAATTGTTTGAATGCTCTATTACCCTGTCAGAAAAAAAAGCCAAGATGAGAGGTAGAAAACACGCCCTTTTCTTCCTAGATTTGTCAAGTTTATTTAAAAATTAGTGTTACGTATGCCACCTTCCAGTCATGGGTATCAGGAACACTTTACATGAGAGAAAACTTACTCCTGTCTGTAAGCCAGCTGTTTCAGACTAGTGTTGTCACAGCATTTTTATGTGAAAAAGATATGATAATGGCATTTAGCAAAATTTGCATGTTCCATAATCTCTTCTCTGGTCAGTTCAATTTCAGACAACACTTCCGGTGAGGATGAGTTACACAAAGAAGGATTTCAGTGTGGGTTTCAGCGTGGATTTCAAAACATCCAGAGATATTGCAAAAATATTTGTCTCATAAATCAGGGGTCTCTTAGCTCTCTTCATTGTCAGAATTTTGAATGCTACTGTAATTCAGGAGTCTGAGTGATAGGTTTTCTTTCAGGACATCCCTAACTCCTTGATGGTGTCTCTGTTTCAGAACCCTGTGTGTTGCTCAGTAAGGGTCATGGAAGTTTCAGCACAAGACTGTTGCCATTACAATTAAGCCACTGGCAATGTAAGTTTGGTACTGTCTCCTTTCTACTCAGGCCCAGAATTTCAATCCACTTTTTTCAGGATGGCTTCTTTTTTTTTTCATTTGAACCAGTTCTAAATTCTTACTGCAGACATAATGGAATTAAGGCATGGACTGTTTATCACGGGAACATCCATTGGTGAGGGTGGAAGGGAAAGAAACTGGCCTACTGAGTAGCTGAACAGAAACTTTGTTCAGCTACTCACAATCGAGAGTGAATGAGATTATTTTGCTGTTGTTGCAGGACCTGCATGTGCTCGGTCATACTGAAGGCTCCTGGCACAGTAATGCACCCCAATGGTTTGGGTTTTCCTTTTTTTCTGATAAAGTGGTTTTATGCTCAGTGTAAACTGCTGCTGCTGCCTGCACTTAAACATAGTGTCTCAACTCCCTGAACTGGTTGTTGGAAGCAGTAAATGCAAGATTGTCTCTGTGCCCCTCCTGGTGGAGAATCAGAGAATCCACCTGAAAAAGAAAGAAAGAGAAAGAAAGAGGGAAGGAGTAAAACAAACAAACAAGAAAACAAACAAACCCAGAGAAAGTAAAAAGTCTCATGCACAACAGATCATTTCTGTTCATGTATTTAGTGAATGTCATGATAAAAAGAAGAAGCAATGGCTACCCAGGTATCTTTCTTTCCTTAACATCACTGATCTCAGATAATTTTCCTTCCTCCAGGCAGGTAAAAGCTATAGATCAGTTGAATCACATACCATTTCAGACTTTCTATCTTCCCCTGCCATTTATATTAACCTTAAGCTTATCCCTAATGTGCTTTATAATTCCCATACAGCGCTTTTGCAGATTACTTCCATTCTCCCCTCTTTCCACCTTCTTACTTTTCCTCATTTAAAACTCATCATTTCTAAACAAGTTTTCTGTGCCTGTACCAACTACGTGGTCCTTTTGCAACAAGGCCTGCCACACCTCACAGCTGTGATCAGACTGTACTTTTGTGGTCTCCAGATAACAAAGCAACCTTTTAAAATTTCCATTACTAGACTTTCAGATGACTACTTTTTGTCGTCTTGTAAGTGTTTAAGAACACAAGAAACTCTCAAGGCTTCCCCCACCCCCTCCTCTGGTCTGATGAACTACACAACCTTATCCTGCAATTTCTACCCTTTGTTCTTTCAAACACAGATACAGAGTGAGAGGAATTATACTGAAAGCCTCCTTCAGTCTGGCAATCAACACTAGAATAAAGCACATTCTCACGTTCATCCAGGTTTAATCTTTATCACACTACTCAGAAGCCATGAATATCCTGTCCTGCAGGACTGATGACTCCTTGGGCAGCCGATCTCAACTCCTATTAGTCTGCCTCCTATTTTAGCTGCCAGCATCAAGCATGTTGCAGGCCTACTGATCTTTTGCTTCTGACTAACAGATCAGCTTGTGAGTGCTATAGAAAGGAGAGCCAGTGGGAGAACAGGCAGCATTAGGAGTCAAATGGTAAAAGAGAAAGGTTGGCATAAAGCTAAGTCCTCTTGTCTATTGACAGTGCAACTCCTGTGGTGAGAGGGAAGATAGAACTGGAAATAGCAGACAGGAGACCAACAGGTGTATTCCCTCAGCTTGAACAGAGCTAGGTGGAGGCTCAAATAAAGAGAATAGAAAGTCAAGGAAAGGATGTTTAGTTAACTTGCAACGCTGCGGATCGAGATGCAGCAATTATATCTGCTTGTCCTTCACCTAAGCAATGCCTAACATTCAAGGTATTGATTTTGAATATATTTGCTGTCAATGCAGCCAATAAAATACTTTGCAGAGGAAGCAAAAGCTATAGACCTCTAAATTCTCATGCAAGTAAAGAAGCATGCTTTACAGCACAGCTGCAAATAAAAACCTAAAGGATGCTGGCTGCCACACATTCTTGAGTAGAAGATACTGCTCATTAACTATTCAACAGTTTACTGAAAAACCAAGGAAAGAAGACAAGTCAGCAAAACCTTAAAAACAGCCTGAAACTGTATTTTATCACATGGTGATAAAAGTATTTAATTGCAGAGTTTTCTTTCTGGTACATCTGTACAAAATCTCACATATAACCACCAAACAAAATTAATTTCTTTGCTCCCAATCTTGCCCATATTATTAAAAAAAATAAAACCAAAGCATTTGACTTTGCAAACAACGTAAAAATAACATAGAGCCAGGCAGTGAATAAAGTGAGAGGCAGATACTGGCAGGACCAAGAAACACAACTTGCATTTAATGATGCTAGCAGGACTGTATGGGAGAAGGAAGAAAGCTTTCTGGCTGGTGATACTACAACACAGAGGTATAAGCCTACAGTATTTAAGGTAGTCCTAATTAATGATATAACTATATATTTGGTATGTGCACTCAGGATGTGATTGAGAAAGAATACTGTTATTTCTATATCTGTCACAACTATCCATTTTTTCACTGTTCAGATTATTCCAAAAATATTATTACATACTGGCTAAAACTGACTAGAAGCTGATTCTGTGAACAGTTGAACACGGAGGGGAAGGTGGGCTGAATCTGAGTGACATTAATAACTGCTTTCGTAGTTTGAGGAGCATGATCTATCAGGCCACTTTCACTGTGCAACAGTGTACACAAACCCTATTATATTTCATCATTCTTATCACATCCCGATGAAAGGAATTAGATAGATCTGTCTTTACAAACAAACTGTGAGTCTGCTGATAGGTAAAAGCTAGATACTGAGAGGTGAAAGAAACAATGGGAGGAATTCCACTGATTGATGAAAGGAGTGAGAGGGATTTGTCTTTACAAACAAACCGTGGGTCTGCTGATAGGTAAATATAAATACTGAGAGACGAAAGAAGCAATGGCAAGAACCATAAATTCCATAGGAAAAGAAAAAGGGGGGGTGTACATTAGAAAGGGGTCTGTATTAGGCGATTTGGGAAGTCTGTGCCTCTCAAGTACCTCAGCCAATGGAGAAAGAGAGAGGGAAATGCAGCCGGGAAATTAGGATAAAAAGGAGGCTGCATCCTCTTACAATTTGAGAGACCCCAGGGGAATGCCCCATGGCCTCCCCCTTTATTCGAATAAAGGAACAGGACTCCTCTGTCTCCTTTTTGGACATAAACCTCTGGTGTTTGTAGACTGATTTCCTGACACCGAGAAAAGAACTCATGCAGTTAGTTATACTTGCTTGAACACACTTCTTCTCTGGGAAAGAAGACGGGAACCATAAATAACAGTCACGTCCATAAACACTCTTATTTGTGGTGATATTTGATGTTCTGTCGGTAATCAAAGTACTTCTTGCGAGAAAAAAATCTCAACCCAAAAATATCACAACACACTCTGGTTGGATCCGTTCTTACCTCAAGCCTTCATGCCCCACACTGGCAAAAAGGATTGTCATGGGTTTAAGCTCAGCTGGAGATGAAATACCACACAGCTGCTCACCCCCCTCCGCCTCCCCTCACGGTGGAATGGGGAGGAGAATCAAAATAAAACTTGTATGTTGAGATAAGAACAGTTTAATAACTGAAAATAAAGTCAAATATAATAATGATTATTATTATTAATGATAATAATAATGAAACAAATGAGCGATGCAAAATGCAATTGCTCACCACCCTCTGACCAATGCCAGACCTCAATTCCCAACCCCAGACTGGCTGTGGTTCCATGAACTCCCCCCAGTTTAAATACTGGCCATGACGTTTTATGGTGTGGAATATCCCTCTGGCCAGCTTGGGTCACCTGTCCCAGCAATGCTCCCTCCTAGCTTCTTTTGTGCACTTCCTCACTGGCAAGAGTATGAGACATGGAAAAAAGGGGTGATAAATGGCTCATGATAAACACGACTTAGCAAAAAACCAAAATATCAGTGTGCTACCAACACCATCCTCTTTCCGAATCCAAAACACAGCACTGCAACAGCAACAGAGAAGAAATTAACTCTACCCCAGCTGAAACCAGGACAATAAAGTACAAATAAACTTTACTATTCCATTTGAAAACTTGAGTATCTTGACTTTTTCATAGAGAAAGATAAAGGATTTTAAATAAGCATTAATAAACTTTCATAACTAAGATATATGTGAGTTTCTCCATTGCTTTAACACTATTGACTTTAACAAATATACTTGAATCCACAGAAAAACCCTTATTACATTTTCTTTACAAGCTTTTGAAGCTGTTTAATGAAGCTAAAAAACAGTTTGGAGAGCAATGTGATTATAGGAATGAACTTGTAGTGATGTACATGCAAAATGTGATAGCACAATTTTCTCTCAAACTATGAAATAAAGCTGGCATCAAATATATGTCAATAAATTTGTATATGCAGACACATAGGAATATAAAAGACTAAAAATCAATTAATTTCTTATTTTTGCAGTTACATAAGATGATTTAAGAAGAACTAGGCTGAATTTCTACCAGCAGTAGGGCTAAGGATGTTTTCCTATTCATATTATTCACTGTAGTTAAATTTGTATTAAGATACTCTAAAAGAAAGCAGAGGACAAAGTTTATTTATATTAAAAAACTGTTATAGCAGTCAGGAAAATCCACAAACGCCAGAGGTTTATGTCCAAAAAGGAGACAGAGGAGTCCAGCAACTTTATTCGAATAAAGGGAGAGAGTCCACCGGGGCACACGCCCGCGGGGTTTTCTCTCTCGAGGTTTTGCGAAGCCTCCTTTTTATCCCGAACTCCCGGCCGCATGTTGCCCTCTTCCTTTCCCCATGGCTCGGGTACAGGGAAGGTGCAGCCTTCCCGAACCGCCTACCCCATATCCCTGCTTGAACCTTCTATTTTACCCCAAAGTTCAGAAGTTCAGGCTTGTGCAGACCCCTGTCTGCTTCAGGAGCCAAGCTCCGTGGGCTCTGCAACAAACCCGCTGCCCGAAGTTAGTGGAGACATTAAGACCCATTTTAAAGACGTTAACACCCACACCTTCACCCATCGAATTGTTTGTAAAGACATTAGCTTTCCTCTCATAATGCAGACCAGAGAAGACGTTATGTATAGCCTTGTTTTTTCTACTTGAAAATTTTCAACATTTTTCTGTCCCTAAAACAAGTTCTTACGCATCATTTACCCTTTAGTTTTCCTCGATCTGAGGGAAAATGTCAAGAATCTCTAGAAAAGACTGCATCTAGAGCAGCATTAGGATATACTCAGTGTTTTGGGGTGCTATCAAATCAAATGCCTGGTCATGGACTATTGGGATATCTCAAATTTACAGGACAAATACCTGTGATCTAAACTTTATTTCATAAGCTCATAAGGAAATGCAGCCACTCTGACAAACGGGCTCAACCCCCTTTTGCCTAGAGCAGTCTATCACAGGAATTCACTTATTCAGCATTCAAATCATATGGTTTCAAAACTTAGAACCCATAATTGTTAATTCATGCCCTTACAAGGAAAAAATATCAACTAGTCAATCTAGCCGACAGTGAGAATGTTCATCCTTCCTCTTCCATCACGCTTTGGGCATCCCCTGTGAAGCACCGGGAAGCATGGAAGTCCCAGCGATCCAGCTGCTATTGTGTCTGCTCCAAACGCATTTTGAGTAAGCTGATGGCTTTATCTCTTCCAGCCTGAAGGTTTGGTCTGAATCATTTTCATAAATTAGCAGCTTGTGCAGGAAGTGCCAGACGGAGACGATGGCTGCAGGAGCCAGCGATCTGCAGGTGGCAGGGGCTGCATAATGGCCCTTTGCCCCTTTCTGGGCACCTGTCCTGCCCACTGGTGCTCTCTCTGACCCAGTGTCTGCCCCCAGCATACATCGGGCCTTACTTAGCACGAGCTGTGCCAGCCAAGTCCTGAGCAGGATTTTAGTGAACAGGCACAATGCCTAAACGAGATTTAAGAACAACCTGTTCCCTATTCATTAATAAAACTTTAGTGCAGGATGAATCAAAAGAAATTGTGCCTCCCACACATAATTAAACTGATTGTGAGCTGATGCTATTTCCTCTTCCCCTAGGGCATGAACACGCTTGAGGGCTCACCTTTCTGTGGATTTCTCACTGATGAGCATTCCTTAGACTGAGGTGGATGAACCACATTCCATACATCCTGAAAATGAAGATTTTAAGAACACTCTCAAGGAGAAGGCAGTTTTATATTTTCCAGTGAATCTCGTTTTTATATGTAAAACAGCAATGAAAAAATACACAAAACTTATCAGAGGTATTGGCAAAAATCCATAAAAAGCCTTCTGATTAACTCAGAATTTTCTTTGGAACTTGGGAGTAATTGTACTTTTGATCTGAAATAAAACCTCTGAAAAGACTTTACTAATGAGGAGTTCCTTTTTCATTCGTCTTCCAGGATTAACAAAAGGTAAGCAGCCTGTATTTATCAGGAAGCAGTCCGGGGCACCTCCCTTCAGTGAGGGTGGGAAGTGCCCGCTGAAACCAGCACAGCTCTGCTCAGCTGGTAAAAAGCTCTGTGCAAGAGCTGTGTTTGCGTGGCTCAGAGGAGGCTCCAGGCACCAGCAGCACACCTCTGGTGTCACTGCTGATGAAACTCCTTGTGCTCATGGGAGCTGCCTCTTCTGCCAAGCAGCTATCACATGTTTGTGCAGGATGCTCGCACCATCCGGAGCAGCACCGGCGCTGGGAAAGCTTCCTCACTTTGGGCTAGCTGCTGGTTCAGAGGAACATTGCCGCTGCAGCTTTCCAAGAAGCTGGACTGAGGATCTCTGGAGCTGAAGAATGAAACAGGGAGGCTACAAGAAGGTCTGAGAGCACTCATCTGAGAGAAGGAGGAAAAAAAGAGAAGTCACACCACTTGATCCTGGCAGCTCCAGTGTGTTCTTACATTCAGCTGCTGTAAGAAGGAACAAAAACAACAACAACCATGTCAGCATTTTCCTGTCCTGCGACTGCACTGATGTCAGCAAGAGATATCAGGCACTTTGAAGCCAGATGTTCTATGTGTTGCCTGGATTTTATTTTTCACTACAAAACCTTCATTTTTCCAGTCTTCATTAATTCATTCCGCTGGATTTATTTGGTCATGCTGTGGCTCTTACTTTGCCTCCTTTTACTAGAGTGTTCCTTTATTCCCTATCCTCCCTCTTTAATTCTCCTTTCAATTTCCTGAAAAAAATTAGAAGTTAATACTTTTCCTATGGTGCTTTATTCAACATTCCACTTCCACAGGATCATTTTACCAGAGAATTACTGAAAAACCGGTTATGAAATCAGTCCCATTTTCCTGGAGTATTCGTTTTATGAGTTATGTTCCATTTTTGAAAGAACAGATAAAGGTACCTTAAACATGATTTTTTCACATTAGTTTCTGTTCTTCTTTACATATGAACTTGAGTATAGGATGCTGAACCTTGAACTGACTAGGCATGAACCTCTTTGCATGTGGCAGCTACCTCTTCTCTTGAATGACTGGCTCAAAACATTTATTGATTCCGTCTGGCTCAAGCAGTAGCTCAGTCCAGGAAAATGAAGAATTTCAGCAGTTCATTAAAAAGCACTTCATATCAAAGGCATGGCAGAAAGTTGGTAGACAGAAATACTAGACTGCCTGATTAGACTGTCACACTCATTGTAAGGCAGACTGACACAGGCTGTGTTTTAGGATAAATATGAATGAGAAAGAAAAATGGACTTGTAGAAAGCAAAAGATAGGTAATTTGGGACTAAGGTCTGTCTCTAGGACACTGAGGTAGAAGCAAGACACTAGGCTAGTTTATTTATGGAAAAAAAGGAAACCCACCTTACTGTGGACAAAATAGCTTTACTTTCTTTACAGGCCACAAACTGACCCTCAAAAACAGCCTTGCATTTATCTGAAGTTGCAGCATTTTTTTGAAGCTATTTTTTTTCTCTGAGCCAGAGAATTCATAGTCAAGGATGCAAACTTGCAGTTACAGACAGAAATCTTTTCTCCACATCCTTGTTCATCTTGTTGAATGTGAAACCAGAAAGCACCTCATTGCAAGCAGCCTATATTAGCTGCTTTAGGAGAGGGGTCCTCTTCCTCATCTGCATTTTGTGCCCAGACAAGCTGTTTGCTGTGTCCTCTCTGAGCAGACACATAATCGACTGTAACAAAACAACAACCATACCACACATTTTGCATGCACC
>VZTA01022550.1:193592-205312 GCA_013398855.1 Mohoua ochrocephala | reverse complement strand
TTTTTTTTTTTTTTTTGGCAGCTCTTTATTGTTCACTCGGTTATACCTTGTCAAAACTGTTACTCCTTTTATGCAGCAAGTGAGCTGCAGTGCAGGTGAGATCTAAGTACATATGGTCCTCACAAGCCTGACTCTAATTGATAGACCTTGTAGGAGTAGTTCCATGACATTTTCCTTAAGACCTACTGTATTTTTAAGATGGCATTTCCCTGCTCTTGCCCGTACAAGGACTGATTTATTGTCTCAGTAATGCTAATGGGATCTGAGAAAAATGTCTGTATTTTGGCAAAGTAACATAGCCACTTGTGTCAGTGGCAAAGACCTTAAGCTGGCTTTTCCTGAATGACAATCTGCCTTTAAAATGCTCCCAAGAACCTTTATGCATCAATCCAGTGGTCACTAAGTAGGAGAGAAAGCCTTTAGATGAGCCAGCAGGAGACTGTCTACATGAGAACACGAAATTTGTAAATATGGTCCACAAAAGATCACTGGAGCTTTTTCTAACAACAAATGCAAGGCAGGATCTGCAGGCCAATGGTGCATTTCACCCATCTTACCAACAACACAGGTGAAGACCTGCTCACAATGCAGCTTAGACAAGGAATGTGCGCTGACATTTGAGTTCAAATACAGCTTTTGGGGCAAGGGACAGAAACTGCATTGCTGGAGAGTGCAGGTGAGTTTGTCTGGAACAGTTAAGGCTTATTGGTGCACTCAGGACCCTGACCGTCTTGGCTGAAAGAGTACAGCTTCAATAAGCATCACAGAGGAAATCACGGACTCAGGAAAAAAAAAACTTACTTAAACCACAGGTAGCATCACGCTGTGTCACTAGGATAATGCTGACTTTAAACAGAGAGCACCCATGGCTTCAAGATACTTTCTGCAGCAGAGAAAAGCCCATCAGGCTAGTAGTTAATGATTAGTGATCAGTCACAGTCACTTAGAATTCATGAGCATCCCTGAAATGCTGGAGATTAGGTAGGTAGTTTCAAATTACTTTCCCTACCGAGTTCAGTACTATGCAGTGCTAGTAATGACCCAGAAAAGGAGAGGGTTAGTACTTTTCCAAGTTTTGGGGGTTTTTATTTCATGGAATTTCTAAAATTTGTATACGCAATGCTTTCACACCCCTGGTTCTGGTAGGCGTGAGGGACGAGCCGGAGGTCGGTGGGGCTGAGCCGGTGCTTTGGGGCGTTCGGACGGTTCCGCTAGCCGGCAATACCAGCTGTGGCCACCGGGCGGCACTGTTCAGCCGCAGAACCGCCCCCCGGCCCCAGAGCGCGGCCTTTGGAAGGGGCGCCCCGACATCGCCTGCCTTGGGTGACCCTTGGGTGACTTTACACCCACAGACAACCAGAGCTCCATGCTCTCCTGAGAGGGCCAGAGAAATGCTAGGCCCTCCACACAGTATCCTTACCCTGTATTCAGACTTCAGTGCAAGGAAAAAAATTATTACTTGTTCTCCAATACGTTCACCGGCTCTCTATTGTCCTGAGCTCTAGTTCAAAACTACACTCCCTATTCCATGTTTTTCTTCGATTCTTTTTCGTACCTTTTTCACAAATCTTAGTCCTCTCTGTTCGCAGCCTGGACTCTAATACATACAAACTGGGGGACGAGAGGCTGGAGAGCCCTGTGGAAAGGGATATGGGGGTTTGGGTTGATGGCAAGTGGAACATGAGTCAGCAGTGCCCTGGCAGCCAAAAGGGACAACCGTGCCCTGGGGGGCATCAGGCACAGCATTGCCAGCCGGTCGAGGGAGGTGACCGTCTCGCTTTGCTCTGCACTAATGTGACCTCACCTCAAGTTCTGTGTGCAGTTTTGGGCACCACAATGTAAGAGGAACATCAGGTTATCAGAGTGTGTCCAGAGAAGGGCAACCGAGATGATGAAAGGTCTCCAGACCAAGAGGTCACTTGGTTTGTTCAGCCTAAAGAAGGCTGAGGAGTGACCTACAGCTTCCTCATGGGATAGAGTGGGAGGTGCTGATCTTCTCTCTCTGGTGACCAAAGATAGGACACAAGGAAATCTAGAATCATTACAGTTGGAAAAGACCTTTAAGATCACCAAATCCAACCATAAACCCAAGCCTTCCAAGTCTGTCTCTAAGACATGTCCCTAATTGCCACATTTGCACATCTTATAAATGCCTCCAGGGATGGTGACTCATCCACTTTCCTGGACTGCCTGTTCCAGTGTTTGATAAACCTTTTGGTGAACAAATCCTCCTTAATTTCCAATCTAAACCTGCCCTGGCACAACTCGAGGTTGTCTCCTCTTGTCCTGTTTCTTGTTACATGGAAAAATAGACTCACCCCTACCTGGCTACACCCTCCTTTCAGGGAACTGTGGAGCGTGATAAGGTCCCCGGGAGCCTCCTTTTTTCCAGGCTAAACAACCCCAGCTAACTCAGCAGCTCCTCACAGGACTTGTGCTCCAGACCCTTCGCCAGCTCTGTTGCCTTTCTCTGGACATGCTCCAGCACCTCAATGTCCTCCTTGTAGTGAGGAGACCAGAACTGAACAAAGGATTTGAGGTGTGGCCTCAGCAGTGCCAAGGACATAGGGGATGATCACTGCCCTGGTCCTGCTGGCCACACTATTGCTGACACAGGCCAAGGTGCCATTGGCCTTCTTGGCCATGTGGGCACACGGCCAGTTCGTGTTCAGCCACATGCCCAGGTCCTTTTACACTGGGCCACATTCCTTTCAATCTGTTCCAAGCCTGTAACTCTGCATGTTGTGACCCAAGTGCAGGACTCTGCACTTGGCCTTATTGAACCTCATACCACTGGCCTCAGCCCATGGATCCAGCCTGTCCAGATCCCTCTGCAGAGCCCTCCTGCCCTCCAGCAGATCAACACTCCCACCCAGGAGCTTGGTGTCTCCTGTAAACTGACTGAGGGTGCCTTCCATCCCCTTGTCCAGATCACCAACAAAGATATTAAACAGGACTGGCCCCAATACAGAGCTCTGGGGCACCCCACTAGTAATCAGCTGCCACTTGAATGTAACTCCATTCACCACCACTTCCTGGGCCCAGCCACCCAGCCAGTTTTTAACCCAGTGAAAAGTACACATGTCCAAGTGATGAGCAACCAGTTTGTCCAGGAGAATGTTGTGGGAAATGGTGTCAAAGGCCTTACTGAAGTCCAGGTAGAAGATAACATCCACAGCCTTTCCCTCACCCACTAGGCACCCAGTCATGGAAGGAGGGCAGGTTGGTCAACCAGGGCTTGCCTTTCCTAAATCCATGCTGGCTGGGCTTGAATCTCTGGTTGCCCTGCACATGGCGGTGTGATGGCACTCAGGATGAGCTGTTCCATGACCTTCCCTGGTACTGAGGTCAGGCTGACAGGCCTGTAGTTCCCTGGATCTTCCTTCTGGCCCTTCTTGTGGATGGGCGTCACATTTATCAATGTCCAGTCGATGCCTTAGGTTTTAACTTTTATATTTTTCACATCCTGTACTGCTTAGTATGTAACTCTGAAATTTCATATAGCCTGTTAGCTGCTGTTCTCTCATGCTGGTTAGACATAACAAACCCTCTCTAGGTTCACACTTCAAGGACACCTTGTTGTCCCAGGCCCCGAAATATGCAAACTAAAGCCTCTGACAGGAGGAGCAAACTTGGGGTAATTGTATCACTATCTGAAATTATAACTGGAGAATTAACCCTGATATGCAAATGGACCAAACTTACAAAAGTGTGAAAAACCCGTGACCCCAGCGTCCATCTTGGGTGGAGCTCCTCGGAGACTTTTGACTGCCCAAGGTGTACCTTTGAAGGCCCTTCAAATAAATATCTGATTTTATTCTCTTAATCTTGTGTGGCCTCTGTTTTCAGGTAGCTGCTTCAAGGCATCACAGTCAACTGGTCCTCCCTGGTGATTCAGGTCCCTCGGGTGGATCGAACATGGACCCAAAGCCCTAAATGGTCACTGAGCATTTCCATTGGATTATGGGGGCTGCATTCTGCTCCCTGTCCCTGTCTTCTGTCTCAGGGAGATGGGTACCTGAAGAACAACTGTCTTGCTATTAAGGACTGAGGCAAGGAAGGCCTATTAGGCACCTTTTCCTCATCCTTTGTCACTATGTTTGCCCCTGCAGCACCCAGTAAAGGATGGAGATTCTGCTTAGCCCTCCATTTGCTGCTGATGTATTTATAAAAACATTTTTCTTGTCTTTTCATTCCATTGAAATTATACAAAGCTGTATTAGGGGAGGTTTACATTGGACATTAGGAAAAATTCCTTCACTGAGAGCAAGGTCGGTCACTGGAACATGCTCCCCAGGGAAGTGGTCTCGGCCCCGAGCTTGTTTGAGTTCAAGGAGCACTTAGCCATATGGTTTAGATTTAGGCAGTCCTGTGAAGAGCAGGGAGTTGGACTCAGTTATTCTTGTGGGTCCCTTCCAACTCAAGATATTCTGTGATTCTATAATTCTACGATTCAGACTGATAAGCAGGAGAGCTGATGTGATTGTAATAGATTACTCCCAGCATGATGAAGAGAAGCAGTTGTTCATTGCTTTTGTTACCTTCAAGGTGCTTACTCACCTTCTGCAGGTGTGCTGCCTAATGCATAAGGGGTTGCTCTTTTCATGTTACCCTGTGGCTAAACCTGTGTGACTTCACGCCTCCGCACCCTCAGTGTTTTCCAGATTTACTCAACAAGGGTATTTCAACAATTTCTGGAGGCATTTTCAGGTTTAGCTTCATATTCTTGCATAGTTTCTTAGCGATTTTCTTTCTTTCCTTTTGCAGCTTTATTTTTGGTGGGAAGAGAACCGTTTCATACACAGACCGCAACAGCAAGGGGTACTGAAAACACATCCGTGTTATGGGATACTCAGTTTCAAAGGCCTCATACTCTGGGGACTGGCATATGTCCACTTAAAACAAACATCAACTCTCTTGACTGTCCCTCCCCAACCTGCACACCCTTTGCCTTCCCATCCATCTTCTAGCTGTAGCATTTATTCAGTTCCATAATGTAAAATTGTACATGTAATTTTTGATGAATTAGTTTTCAGACAGATCGGGTCCTTGATCCAGATCACTGCACAAATCTTTGCTGATAGCACTGGGAAGGTGATGAGGAAAGGGCAGAGAAAAAAATTGTGTAAGGTCATCTGTCTCAGTAGAGGTTCATATTCTTGTGGGGTCGAAATGCCTGTGGGACTACAGCCTTAGAAGTAAATTCCCATTTTGCACTACAGTGCTTTTAAACTGTTTTCTATAAATATGTTGCCACCTCTGGGTTCCTGAATATTCCAGTCTGTGCATGGGAGATGGAATGAGAAATTAATTTTTCTGTTGAGATGTTTCCATATCTTACAAGTAATTAAGCATTCCTTGGGAAAGAAGCTGGCACCCAGGCAACAGACTGAGACCCAGGAACTGCCAGGGTATGGAGTGGTTCTGTTCATGAAATACTTTTTCTGCCAGGAAATGTATCCAGCCATTCATTCCCTTCTCTGAAAAACTCCTGAAATAATTACATTAAATGGAGTTTCATGCTAAACAAAATTGTTTTAACACTTCCCACGTTCTTTTTCTCTAGGAAAGAAAATAAATCATTTTATTCCCAACTAAATTTGTAGTTCTCCTTTCCTACTCATTTTTCAGCCAAGAGCTAAATGAAAAAGGCAGTCATTTATGCAACCCCTTGCTGCAAGTTTGAGCAGGCTCACAGACCTTTACTGATGGATCTGGACATAGGGTGGCACCAGTCACCATCTTTGGCAGCCAAAACGAAAAATCCTGTGGGTACCTTATGTTCTCTCACAGAACCTCAGCTCCATTCCGTTCAGCTTCCTGAGGGTGTGGAGCCTTCACCTCTCTGCCTTTCCATGCCAGTAACTTAGTGTCCTTATTTTTCTACTGGGCTTCCAAGAATAAGCTGCATGTTATGCGATCTTTTTAGCAGGGCGATTTCGCTTAAATCCCAGGACACTTAGGAAGTGCAACTTCCCTTTCCATCTACGTAACGGTTGGTCCATTTTTTCCACTAGAGCATAAGTGTGCAACCGAAAACAGAGCTTTTTGGAATCTTCTGCAGTTTTCTGGAGTCATTCTTCAGATGAGCAACAGCCACCTGAATCTAGCACAGATCTCCTTTAAGTACGGAATGCTTCCAAATGCTCTTTTGGAAGCAACAGAACAGTAGGATAATTAGAGTTTATTTGAGCCCCTCTTCCTTCCAAGTCAAAGAGACAATACTGAAAAAAATACAGTGGTACTCTGTCTGTGCTATTCCAACAGGAGTTTGCAGTTTCTGGTTTTCACAAGCAGAAATTAGAAATTTCATGCTTGGTCAAGAACTGTGGCTGCAGCACACATCCAAAGGAAGTGAGTGAAGCTTGGAACATGGATCAACACGGATCAGCAGATAGGGCTAGTCTTAGGTGCTTTACAGAATATAGAGGAGATCGCAAAGCATACAAGTTCG
Source organism: Mohoua ochrocephala (assembly GCA_013398855.1). Taxonomy (NCBI): domain Eukaryota; kingdom Metazoa; phylum Chordata; class Aves; order Passeriformes; family Acanthizidae; genus Mohoua; species Mohoua ochrocephala. The sequence goes on along the minus strand of VZTA01022550.1, from coordinate 198,858 downwards.
CAACTTCAATACCTTATTAAAAATATACCTATACATTCATACTTTCTAGGGAGTTCATAGGACTTTAATAACAATATATACAAGATAAATACCCATCTCCCTCACTGCACATTTCTGTTCCTGGGCCGTGGCTGTAGAGCTCATGAATTTTACTTTTTCCCCCTTTGGCAGCTTCAGAAACCCTGTAGTGTCTCATGTTCCAGTAAGCAAAAAATTAATTTACAAGGTCTGGGCATTCAGGTAAAACCTAGTAGCAGTATTGAACTTACACAACTGGGTTGCAGGCCTGCACAGAATTGACTAATAGTGTCCAGTCCCAGCATGGAGCTAGGATTAATGTAAAACCAGTCATGGATTCCCAGGCAGCCACTTCTCTTTCAAAGTTGCCCAAATCCTGGTCCACAGCATAAATGACTATTTTTCCCTGTGGGTGTCAGCATGATGAGCACTGGGACTCAGTCTGTGCGATGAGTGTGTCAGAACGCTCGGGTTGCATAGGTAGGATGCTGGAAAATGGACAGATAAACAGACATTTAGACTGCAGCTGCGGTGAACTGGCACAAGTCTAGCTGCTTCCTCACCTTTGAGACTGTCATGAAAATTTGCAAGTGGGCTGTGCCAAGTGAGGAGAGAGGTTAGGATGCAAAGCACAGAATTACAATGGGCAAATGTTTAATTCACGTGCATGAGGTGTCCCAGCCAAATTGGGGCAGCCTGAATGTGGTTTTACACACAATTCTTATACCCTTCAAACATTCAGGTAATACATGATTTGACTAATCACTTACACCCACACTACTGATTGTTAATAACAGTAAATCTCTGCAAAGCACCTGCATTTTTGCAGAATTCTTACTGCTTATCTGTTGATCCAGACATCCCTGGAGTCAGTCTTGCTATAATTACTTGCTATGATGCCAGAAGATGCTGGGAAGATGTGGTCTAGGATGCTGCTGTTATCTTGGTTGTCAAAGTCCATATTTCCAGGACTAGGTCATCCTCTAGTTTCTTTTACTTAAGCAGGAACAATACTAACTTCAGTAAAATTTCACAACTTTGTGACAATACAGTGTATAATGTGAAATAATATATGCTAACAAAATTAATACACTGTCACGCTATAAAGATTGGTTGATATAATAGTCAAGGAAGATAATTTTCATAACGACTGATACACACGCTTAATGAAAATAATAATTAAAAATACAGGTGGGTGAATAGTCAGCTAATGTAGGTTGGGGTTTTTCTCCTCTTACCATTTATTTCCATTAAAGCTCATAAGCAAAGCCCTAAGCAGAAGTGCAGGATGGCAAAGAAGGAACAAAGAGAACAAGTCTGGTCTGTAAGCAGAAGCACACTGCTTGTTTCAAGGAAGAACTGAGACCCAGAAGCCTTCTTGCTGGTAGAAGATGTCATTATTTGTGATAAAGATTTAAAAAAAAAATTAAAAGGCACGACTGTATACTAATGGTTGCCAAGAGCCAGTGTGGAGACTGTAAAGGTGCAGGGTCTCGTTTTTCACACTCCATCTTGAGCTGCCCCTCAGTCCTTTGCACTTGTATGCTTCCCCAAATTATCTTCAGTTATCTCTTATGAATTTTCTGTAAGCTACTCCTCTTTCTATGCCAAGATTTCTTAAGGGGAAAATACGTTTGTACTTCACCAAACACAGCAACAAACAAAACAACAAGGCTCTGGATATAGGGTATCCAGAAGGATATTATAAGGTTTTAGTTTACTGATCTGTATGATTATTTTTCAGAAATCTGTGAAGGAAAATGTGCTATTTCAGACAGTTGAAGTGATAAATCTGCCCCTGAAAAAATCTTCTTGAAGATTTTATCCACTAAATAGTTCTGCTTCAAAACTGCTTGTCAAACATGTCCTCTCATGTATAAATAGTACCCTTCTTATTCTTTCCTCTGCCTGCTATTCTATTTGCTGTTCCCAGCTCCTCCCTTTCTTCTTCACATCCCTTTCTTTCCTTGTCTGTCTTTTATAGTCGCTCTGTGTGTATCTTGCTTTCTCTACCTCTGTCTCCCACCTCTCTCACTCTTACCCTCCTTCTTCTCTCCTTTTTCTTTGAAACTCTACTCCCCTTGTCTTAGCCTCACCCCTCCCTTTTATCCTCCTCAGTATTCTCTCATGGGTGGTTTTCTTCGCTTTGGTTTGTGTGGTCTGCTCTGCACATTCCAATTCTTTTCTCTTCAAGACCTAACACGTTTCACACAGTGAGGAGAGTATTTGAGAAATGAATTATGCTTTGCTGCTCTGACCATTGTTTTAATAACTGCAACTTTAAATATTACGAGATCTGTTTGTGTGTCTGGACATTTGAAACGCACTATTGTGTGGAATTGTGTGTCTATAAAATGAATGTCTGTCTGTGTAATTTGGAGCACATGATTGTCTTTATCAGTGTCTCCAAACTTTCTTGATCACGTCTCCCTTTTGGTAAAAGGCTTTAGCATACACCCCCGTTATACATATATTTACTTACTTATGAATTATGTACTAGTGAAGTGCTAATATTTTCCTCCTGCGCCCCCAAATGGGTTGCCTTGCATTCCCCTTTGGGGTGCATGCACCCCACTTTGGACATCAGAGCTTTATATCATGCAAGCCACTCTGTTGCATGAGATACGCTGGTTTTGTCACATTTAAAGATTGTCCTGAAAATCTGATCCATCTGTGGTAGTTTGGGATCGGGGGCTTTTTCTTTCCTGTTTCTGTCATGTCAGCTGTGATTGTTTACATATTGAGAGGGCTGCGTTTTTCTGGTAGGGTGTGATAATTTGCCTAGCAGAGGGAGATTTCAGAAACTGGATTTTTTTTTTTTAAGATACAAATCCTGCAGCATTGCAAAATGCCGCAACATCGGAGAAAGAACATTTAAATGCTAACGTAAAAATTAATCCCTCGTAAAAGACTGACTGCCAGCTCGCCTTTCACCAGGTGAGGTTTTAAAGAGGGTTTGGATGTTGCATGTGCACGCGTGCACAGGAACTTTTCCCAGACTTCCCCATTCAGTGTAGCAGTTCGCTCATGCTTGGCTTTCATTCCACAAGGAGGAGGAGGAGGAGGTTTTGGGGGGAATATTCCGTTACCATAAAGGGGAGGAAGTGTTTCTGCAGCTATTGAACAAAGCAGCTAGTTAACCTCTTTCCCGACCCCGGTGCAATGGTACAGTCCCACTGCTCCTTTCTAGGGGCCAGATGCTCCTCATAGTAGTAAAACGAGGAAGAAAGGAAAACATATGTGCAAAAATTTACTACCTAACTGAGTAAGGACCAGATTCCAGGAGGAGCTGAATACCTGCAATTTCTCCTAAAGAAAATTTCTTTTAGAATCAGATGGGGGGGAGGGAGAGGGAGGGAAGTTGGAAGGAAAGAGGTCTGTTGTAATTGGTGTCTAGAAACCCCCACGGAGAGGATTAAGAAAGAAACTATGCTGTCTGGGAAGAAGTAGGTATTTGTGTTACTCTGCATATATACAGAACTGCTAGGAAAGGCTGTGCTCTGTGGAAACTAGCCCTAGCTTTTTGAACGCTGAGATATGCCACTGTCTGCTGATGGTACTTCTTTTAAGCGGAACGTTATTCAATGTGCTTTTTCCTTTTGTACGTGCACCAGTGTCTTACGTGGAAGGGAATCACAGTCACTTTCTATTGTGTGTATTGTGAAGCTCACACTTCAAACCAAAGGAAGTTACTTTGGCAACAGAAGCCCAAAATTCTGCTCTGTGTTACCACAGAAGTATTTATGAATTGTAAGGCACTGAGTTTTGATATCTTTTCCGTTCAGTCCTAACGCACGCTGTGTTTAGCTCACTGCACCCTCCCTCATTTTCTGCCGCTCGGCTGTGTAACTCACTGAATGGTAGGAACGAGCAGAGGGCTATGCTGTATGTCTCATCCTCTGGCATTTCTCTGTATTCAGCCCAGTGACATTTGCCAAATGAGTAGGTAGACTCTTGTTCTTGCACTAGCAGGAAACAGGAGACACCCAGAAAGATTCTTCAAGAAAGATGCTTCCAGTCCTTTGTTTCCACATTGGAAGCCGAGGTTCTCCTTTGGAAGAACTGAGGAACCCTGTTTGATTCAACCAGACAATTGAGGTTTGTCAGTACCTGGAATCAAAGAAGTGCCTAGCTTCTGTGACATTTCACAGAATCACAGCATGGGTCAGGTTGGAAGGGATCACGGGAGGGGTCATCTGCTCCAACTTCCCTGCTCAAGCAGGGTCATCCCAGAGCACATGGCATAGGATTGTATCCAGATGGTTCTGGAATAGCTCCAGTGAGGGAGACTCCACAGCCTCTCTGGGCAATCCGTCCCAGTGCTCGGTCACCCACACAATGAAGAAATTCTTCCTCATGCTCGGGTGGAACTTCCTGTGCATCAGTTTCTGTCGATTGCCTTGTGTCCTAGTGCTTGGCACCATTAAAAAGAGCGTGGCTCTATCCTCGACACCCTCCCTGCAGATACTTACAGACACTGGTGAGGTCCCCTCTCAGACATCTCTTCTAGAGGCTAAACAGGCCCAGCTCCCTCAGCCTTTCCTCATAAGAAAGGTGCTCCAGTCTGTTAATAATCTTTGTAGCCCTCCACTGGACCCATTCCTGGAACTCCCATGTCTCTCTCGGACTGAGGAGCCCAGAACTGGACACAGCACTCCGGAGGTGCCTCACCCGGGCTGAGCAGAGAGGAAGCTTTGGAGGTGGAGTACAAGTAAGCACAGATGCACTAACTTGAGGCTGGGTCACAGAACAACAGGAGATGCCACACGAAAACTTGGGTTTCAACAATGTCAAGAGAGACTGACCAAGGATCAGTCCTGTACAGCCACACTGTCCCTCCTGACCTGAACCTGGCAGGGGCAGGGGCAGGAGCAGGGGCAGGGGCAGGGGCAGAGGTTGGGGCAGGCACAGCTGCGGCCACGCTCGGGATCCCCGGAGAGCGGGCGGTGAGGGAAGACCCGCTTGGAAAATCCCCCTCTGGAAGAGGCTGGGTGGGGGAAGCGGGAGGGGGCCCGGCAGCACAGCCTGGGATCGCGGAGGGAAGCCGGTGCCGCCCAGTGACCCGCCCAGCGGAGCGGCTCCGAGGGGAGGCTGCCTGCGGCCGGGGGAGCCGGCGGGGCGTGCGGCACGGAGGATGGCGATGGCCGCGGAAGTGACAGGAGTGGCTGCAGCCGCCGCGGAGTGCGGGATCTCGCAGCGCCCCCACCCCCATTTGCCGTCGCTGGGCCTCTGCGAAGGAAAGCAGGTC